>JAZGTJ010001472.1:16821-32579 GCA_036877575.1 Botia almorhae | reverse complement strand
ACCGCGGACCAAACGACTCAAAATTATCCACAAAGTAAACAGAACGATGGACTCCATTGCGTTCAGCGAGAGCGCCGCTCTTCCTGTTTATCCCGAAACCGTCACACCATAATAAAGTAGGCGTGCTCGTAAGCGTGCTCCGGCACGAATGCTGAAACCCTATGTGAGTGCAGGCCAGAGGGGGAGTGGGGAGGGGGGACAATCGTACTCGGGCCCGGTTCACGGCAACCGTGCCTAGTGTGAGTACACCCTTAGAAGAACGAAAAGTATAACCATATTAGCTTGGTTCTGTCAACACTGCACTGGCTGCTTATCAAGCATCTATCTTATAAACATCAAAATTCTGCTGATTACCTACACAGGTGGTAGATCCTTTTCATACTTGGCACCCCAACCCTGGAACAGTCTTCACAGTGTTATTAGGGTAACAGATACACTATGTCAGTTAGGCTTGAATGAATCAAGGATGGAGTGGAGAGGGGAGAGAGCAGATGTTAATCCCACAAAGAGTTAAATCAGCTAAGGATTTCTGAATGAACCATCAGTCAAATCACCTTTGAAACTTAATGCGGCTAGTCTATGTATATAGAAATAGGATACTTGCATTGAGCTTTAGTGCAAAGCACGAGTCTGAGTTACAGTTAAGATGCATTATATGGGAGCCAACATACAACATAAATATATACAAATATCTACAGTTTAGTTGTGACCACATAAAGAGAAAGTCCTTCCTTTGGTGTATTGGAATGTTCTTAGTCTCTTTTGGGCCATGTGGTCTTACTCCTTGCTATGGAATTCCTTTGAAGCTTGGGCAGTTCACTTCCCATAAGAACAGATGCCTCCACACTAAGTTCTGTAGTCAGCAGGATGTCCAGATCCAGACCAGACGGTGGGAAGACGGGATGAGACAACCTACCGACCCAGCTCCGGTTCGACCTGACAGTAGTACAGGTCAGCTATTTGATCATTCTTATACCAGTTTAAAAAGACTACACCCATAACCTGGATCACCCAAAATCAATTAGAATATGGACTTCTCTATTAACCTTCATATTATCTTCTTACCAAGTGTGGAGAAAGTGAGTAGTATTAAGGATCTTGGTTGTGCACATAACAAAGGACGTCTCCTGGACCACAACACTAGCTAGAAAAAACCCAACAGCGCCTCTATTTCCTCTGCAAACTGAGAGCCAGAGTCCCAGCACCATCCATGTGTTCATTCTATTCTATGACAGCAGCTACATCACTGTGTGTTTTGGTAACTGCACCACCCACAACCAGAAAGCTCTGCAGCGCATAGTGAATGCAGCAGAATAGATCATTTGTGCCACACTAACTTCCCTCAAGAATGTCTACAATACCCAACTAACCCGGAAAGCACTCAGCATAGTAGGTGATCCCACCCACCCCTCACAAGACTTCTTTAGTCTTCTGCCATCCGAAACGAGCTTTCAGAGCCTCCGTGTCCAAATCACTAGACTAAAGAACAGCTTCACCTACCAGGCTGGCAGGAGCTTGAATTCTCTTCCTTCTCTGCCCCTAAATGCACTGACTAACTCCCCAGCCCACCAATACACACACACCTTTGCACACTGTTTGCATTGCAATGTAAGCATACTTAAACCTATACTTCAACTATTGGAAGCGATTTTTGTATTATTATTGTATTATTATTATATTGTATTATTTTTGTTATACTTTATATTTATTGTTGTATTACTTTTATCTATATTTATTTTTGTTCATTTGTGTTATGTTAGTTTGTTAGTAAAGTTTTCTTATCTTCTTAACTTAAAAACAGAGCTGATAATACCAATAACTCTGAGACCAGATAGTGGGGGACTGGATGGAACGACTCCTGAGACAGATCATCAGGATTTGATAGACTTCCTTAGTAAACCTATCGTTATATACTTGCCTGTTCTATACATGCCTATTTTAGTTTAGTTAGTTTCTATATTTTGTTCCCTGCTTAGTCACAGCAGTGTGATGTTATAGCTGCAATTAGTAACATTATGCCTCGCCATTTCTGCTGGCAAGATTTCTCAGTGCCCGACATATTATCAAATATAATTAGAACCATCAGATTTTCATCTATAAATCATTTGTTTCAAATTGCAGCTTTAACGTGCCAGAGAACTGGCCCTCCCGGTTGAGCTTGGCTTCTCCCAAGGTTTTTTTCTCCATCTATACGTCATTGGAGTTTTGGTTCCTTGCCACTGTCGCCCTGTTGGCTTGCTTGCTGGGAGACTGCTGACGTCTAACTTAGCCTAGGGTTTTGTAAATTGTAAACTTCTAATATTTTTATTATATATATTTTATGTACTGTTTTATTTTATGTTCTACTTTTGCATGTTGTGTGTAGTTCATGGTAATATTGCAAATCCCTTATACCCCTGTCCCATAAGATGTTATCTTTTCATATGCCGTCTCCATGTAAGCTAGAAAGCATATCTTGCTTAATGATTTTGTGGTTTTAATGGTTCAGTCAACCCTTTATTCATAAACCTACTATAAACCTAGTATACCTAATTAGTCTTATATATCTCACACATATTATTTGCAATAATACCATTAACATGTCTAACATTTGTTCTGTGTTTTATTATTACTATTCTTTTTTTATATGTAAAGCTACTTTAAAGCAATGTAACATTGTAAAAAGCGCTATATAAATAAAATTAAATTTAATACTGATTAAAAATTTATCCAAGAATTTATGAATTGCAACTTTAACATGCCAGAGGAAAACTGGCCTTCCCCGTTGAGCCAAGTTTCTCCCATGGTTTATTCTCCATCTATATATCTTTGGAGTTTTGGAGTGTGGCTCTTTGCCACTGTCACCCTTTTGGCTTGCTTACTGGGAGACTGCCAACATTTAACTTGGCTTAGGGTTTTGTCTTGTAGTTATCATCAGTTTAGTCAATATTTAGAAACAAAATACTAACTTGACAATAATGAGCAAGCCAGTTATTTCTTGGCTGGTGTGAACATGACAGAGGGCACTTACAGGAAAGTTCTCTTTTTGTTGTAAGGCAGCTTTCTTCTTCCACAAGCGATCTCGCAGTTCATTTACTCGTTTGCCCATGGCAACCACTTCCTGGTTCCTTTTATTTAGGTTTTCTCTTTGCTGCTGCAGTGTAGCATTCTGTTCCTGGTTCATATTGTTTCTCAGCTGGTGAAAACACAGATAAAGTGCTTTGAACAGACGCCAAAGAACTAACTGAGACTTCAGCAGTGCTACAAGATGTGAACCTAGGCTAAACCCAGCCCAACTCAAAATCCAAGCTTAAAGTCAAACATTTCACCTGCAGTTCCCTATAGAGCCTGTCCAGCTCAGCCACAGAGCTGGGATTATGATGAGTCATATCTATCCATCCATTTTTCAATGTCTCCAGCTGTTTGCTCAGATCTTCTGCTTTAGATACAGTTACTACCAACTCTCTCTGTTTCTGAAGCAGTAGAGTGTTCATCCTCTCGATCTCTTCCACTGCAGCAAACACACAGACACAGTCTAAATTCCAATGCATGAGATCTAAACAATGCTGAGCTCTAAAGTTTGGAAGAAACACACCTGAAATAATAATAAAATGTAACCAAAATTAAACCTTTTAGAAACATTATGAAAATATCCAGTATGTTAGCTATGAAACAAATATATATCTTTTCTCAAATATACACTAACTTCTAAATCAGACCAAACTGCTGGTTAAGGAGTTAAAAAAGTAATAAGTACACTCAAACTAGAGGGTTTGAAAACTCAGTAATAATACTATAAAAATAATGACAAATAATGATAAAAATTATGCTGCTTTTATACACTGGGTCTAAACAAAAATGAACAAATGCAATTTAATCATTGATTGGAAGCTATAATATTAAATATACATCTAATTAACAAACATTTTGACAAAAAAAAGACAGAGAAGAAACATTGGATTATTTTAGGACAGTTTGTAAAGACATAAGAGATGTGATGTCAACCTGTATTTGTGAGTGATTACTTCGTTTATTTGCTGTAGTAGTGAATTGGCCTTTAATTTGAGAGGACTTAAACTTGTTTTCTTTTTTTTACTGTTTGCTATTATACATATTAATATAAATCTAATTATGGGTGCACCAGTTAAGGCATATTTTACAACATTTGCCGTTTACTCTTAATGGAATGATACATGCAAAATTATAATTCTGCCATCATTTACTCATCTTCAGGTTTCTATGAACCTGCATCACTTTTTTCATGGGAACACATAAAATAAAATGCTTCACCATTTTCTCCTGTTTTACAGAAATTATGCAATGAAAGTGAATGATGACGTTAACACTCTGCCTAACAGAAGGACATTAACACTTTTTTGTCTGATGGGGGCATATGAGGGTAAATTATTTTTTATGTAAACTATCCCTGTAAGTCACAGCTAATAGCCTCGAGGGCGGCGCTTACACCTAAGGCCCAACTGTGTATTCTGCAACCCAAGGTCAATTCCAGGTTTGAGGTGCTTTACCGAATACAGAATGTTGCGTTTCCAAATATCACTTCCTGTCGGTAGAACTGCGAATAGGCTGCTCACCGAGTTTTTCATTGCTAAGGCGTTTCTGTTCAACCTGTCCCTTCAGAGCTCGGACCGTCTTTAGCTGTGCCTCTTGTTTCTGCACCATGTCCCTCAGAGACTTAAGTTTCTCCTGCTCAGAGGTTGCCTGCTGCTGTCGGTTCTCCTGCTGCTTCAGGAAATGCAAACGCTGCTCCTACAAAAAACATGCATACATGAGAAGCTAAGAGGACAGTACTAAATTATTATTTTATTAAAAGCAAAAAAGTCTTGCTCTTTCCATTGTATTATTAAAATTTGTGACTTGTACCTTAGAAGCCAGGAGCTGCTTCTGTGTGTCAATTTGCTGCTGCTGTCTGGCAGCCATTTCCTGCAGTTCTGCTAGAGTCATGTCCATCCATGGACTGCTTACCTGCACAGCACAACCATTAACAATGTAGTGTGTAAAAGCTTGTCACAATACCTGAATTGTTTCAAAGTGCAATTTTAACCAGATACTTAAAGCAACCAAACTCACCCTAGTCTCTGTTTGTCTGTCTGTGGGTTTCTTCAAACTGTTCCTCGTCTGAGTACAGGTTCTGGAGCCTGAAAAATAAACGGTAATGCTACAGAAAAATGAACTTCGTAACTGGGCTGAAAGCTTTAAACTTCATGAGCAAGACACATATTGGGGGAAAACTGGGGATGCAATTAACCTCTGCATACATACTTTTACTATCTAATCAGCTCCAAAATATGTTAATGTCAATAGCCATGTTTACATACATAATTTTTTGCCATTCTGATTTAAACAATTCCAATTGAAGGAGACTGACAGACTGTTTAGGTGTTATCTAATTCAATATTGTGTTTACATGTACCGGTGCTTACAATCATAAATGCGTACATTAGCCTAGGTCCTGTTTGTCACATTTTCAGTCAGGATCGAAATGTTTTATGTGTACTACTTATTGGAAGCATTGCTCTTTATCAAGCAACAGTGTGTCTATGTAGGCCTACAACTACTGGAAGGTGTGCAAAAAGCTAACCTTTTTGGTGGTGGTTCCTTGCTAAAATGTCCTATTCTGCACCCGCTGCCTGCTTGTAGTAATTTCCTTCCCAACCCAACTGATCCAGCTAACTTTAATCCTTGCAATCCCTTTAATTAATCAATCAATAAATGAATAAAATAATAATGCATTGAAATATGATCGGTTCCCATGGTATTGCAAACCTCTCCCTAAATAAAACGACACAGAGATGCAGAATGACGTAGACTTAAAGTAATTGGTTTAACTTGTTTACATGGTAGAATTTCTCGCTTAATCGGTTTAAGAAAAGGTTTATCCCACCCCTTTTAAACTGATTAAAAAGTCTTTTTATTCAGATTGAGGTGTTTACATGGAGCATTTTCATTTGAATTGGACGTTTAAACTGATTCCAGTCGGAAATGTAGCAGCAAGCAGCATGTGTGGGGTCAAGCCCAAAACTGTCAGGGGAAATATATGTTGACATGTCTGGTGATTAATTTTTTTAAATCAGGACCTACGGAGCAGAAGATATGAGCATAAACGTGAGTAAAACTTTGAACTGTTGGTGACCCTACAGAGTCTAAGGTAGAGACTTCAAATTTGCTATGGAGACATTTCAGACTGTCTTCTGTGTGCCAAATTTCATAACTTTCTTATGTACGGTTCTATGGACTGCCATAAACTCAAGCGCGTAAGAGTAAAAACAAAAAGAAGAATATAGCTGCGCGCAGCAATTAAGGGCCCAAAACTGGCACAAAGAGAAATATGGTGACATATCTGATAAATGTTTGAAAATCATTTGTGAAAACATAAGTAAAAGCACCTAAAACAAACTGTTGACATGGTCTAAGAAAAACATAAGTCGAAGAACATGAATTACATAAGATTTGCATTGACTATGGCAAATTTGCTATCGTAGGACTCAGCATGCCTTAAGGAATCTAAAGAGACCACTCTCATAATTATAGAAACAGTATTCAAGAACGTGTACTTAAAAGTAACAAGCGAATATGGCCGTTTTTCATATCTCTGGACCAATAGGTGGCGCTGTGACAAACCTGAGCATGCACCCTCAGGTCATGCCTCATATCCATTATTACATTCTCGCCGGAAAAATTCAGACACAGTATACAAGAACGGTAAGGGATATCGACATGAATTCCATAACTTTTTGTCTCTAGATGCTACATACCAAATTTTGTGCAACTCAGACAAATGCGCTAGGAGTTAGAAAAAGTAGGTTTTAAAAAAAAATTCTAAATGATGAGAAAATGATTGGATTTGGTGGAATAGCGGTGCATTTAAAGTGTCATAACCAAGTTTTAGAGTAAACAATTTTGTTTCCAAGACTTATGGTTCAGATGTTATAAGCATACATGTTAGTAAAACATGTGAGTGTTGGTGGTGTTAGAGAGTTTGAGGTAGAGACTTCAGATCTGCTATGGTAACATTTCAGATTGTGTGCCAAATTTCATAACTTTCCTATGTACGGTTCTCTATAGGCTGTCATAGACTCAAGAGCGAAAGAAGAGAAAACTAATGGATACGATGGGTATAAAATACCCCTAATAAAATTCTCCATGTGAATGCACCTACTGAATAAATTTAGGAGAAATTAATAAAGGATTACAGAATACATGAAGGATGACATGAAAAAAAACACTTCAGTAAGGTTCCAATTGTTTCCATAAAATTTATTTATAAGTATCAAGCTACTTATAACTTTACATACTTGCTGAACACTGCTCTCAGTCAGTGTATTTAATAGAGCTACTCCATTACAATCTAGCACAGTAGTTACGAATTAGTAACTGATTAGATTTAGCTTATACAGCGGGATAAAGGTCCTTCTTTTAAAATAATACGTAGGAGTACATTCGTGTGCAGTATGCATTTCAAAACTGAGGATGTCTATTTCCTACAGTGACCATTTTAAAGATTGTTTGCAATTTTGAAGCTATGTTTGAAACTAAAGTGGAGAACTTCTGAAACACTATACAATAAACAATAAACCTGTGTCCAAATACTGAACACTAAAGAGCACAAAATACTTCTAATGAATATTGATGTTTTGAGGTCTAAACTTTCTGAACATTGAGCAACCTGTAGTTTATGAGGCTTCTCGTGGGAGGGAGCCTATTGGCAACTGCTAACTTTAAACTCATCCTGCTAAAAGTTAAAAAAGTCTTATGAACGATTGATAACAGAACATGAGTAGGCTTGCGTTAACATTTATTTCTTTGTAGACTGCGCAATCTGAATAGAAATTAATTACCACAGACATACAATTTACTTGCTAAATTCTGCTAATCAACAAACTATTCGCTTTATTTAGGCAACGTCAATGTTAGACAAAATTCATAGCAAAACGTCTCTACTAACCAGAATACACTTACACTTACACTTAGCAATTGAGTTAAAAATAAACCATTTAAAGAAGAACTAGTATTCCTTGTCTAGCTTCGAACCTTTCACTTTGGTATGCTTTATACTACAGGAACCACATCTTCTTGGCCAAAATCATGTCAACAGAGAGTCATTTGATGCCAATGGCATTGTTTTGCTAGCCAAACCGGAAGAATCGATACGCTGCTTCGACGAGCACTTCCAGATAATGAATTACCGTTTGATAACGATCTATTGTCGTCTCATAATGGTCTCAATGTTCTCTTATTTGTGGGCTCACCTGACTGGAGACCGGGTGCTCTGTCGTGCCGAAGAAAGAACTGCACCTCAGACCTCTGCTGTCCCCACTGCAGCAACAGATCCATCATCTTCTCGCTCTCACCTATAGATCGCTCTACACACACACACACACACACACACACATTTTTGAAGAAGTATGGTTTTGTTACCAGTCATAAATCCTAGTCATAAATCATTTTCCAGGACATTTTTGTTAACATACAGCAGAATTCCCATCCTAAAGTAATACACACTTCTCTTCTCAGATGTCTTGAAAATATATGTAGTTTAGTGGCGGGGTTTCTGTATATCTGTATATTTAATTATTGTAATATATTTTTATCCAACACCCACAATCCGACCCGCATGTTCTTTGTTTTACCCAGAACCAAACCCATAAATAAAGTTATAACAAAATACCACCTGCTAATCACTTTTTCGCAGGACTCCAGTATGGAGTATAGATGCATAGGCATACATCTAATAATGGCGTAACTTAATGAAAGAGGACACCTAAGAGACACATCTGAAGTAGTGTGCAGGATTTGTTCTCTTGTAATCCACGCAAAATATGGACAGACAACAAATTTACATGACCATTTTCATGTGCACCATTCCGCTGAATATAGCTCGTTGCCAATACCATCACGCACATTTGAACAGTTAGGGACAAACCAAACCTAAAATCAAAACCAAAACAAAACCAAAATTTGGTCGATATCTGAAAGCCGATAAATGATGCATTATTTCCTTCAGAGACACTTCAGATGCGTGCCGTTCTCCATGATGGTTTTGAAATCCTTGAAATATGATTGGATTCCAACTACACCTCAATGAGTTTAGTTCACTTGTGCATTTGCAGCCTTTTGTGCAATTGAATGGCACATTGCATTCTGATTCTTTACTTTATTTGCATTTTTTTATTTATTTGTAAGACTTTTTGATGAAATCTGGTAATGGGAAAGTAAAATTATTTTTAAAACATGTTAAAACACTTATGTTGATGTGTTTGGGATGTTGCTTTTAATGAGGAGACCTTTTTTGTAATCGGGCTCTTAGAAAGTATATAAAAATTTGGATATAGATTTATTGGCCAACATATCAGTTATTGGCTTTCAAAAATGTAGAAATATCATTAATGGTATCAGCCAAACTTTTCATATCGGTGCATCCCTAATAATTTGTTTGCCATTTTTTGCACAATAAAATTTTTACTGTTTTAAATGCTATTTGTATTGTGATCGGAAAAAAATTATAATGTTATTATTACTTAATGAGAAAAAAAATACTCTAAATAATTGTGCGAAAATTGATAACATGCATTACACTGGGCGGTATAGTGTGTGTGCTAGGGAAAATCATGATGCCGGTTCAACACTGTGATGTCTTTTAGCCATCAGCGATGGACGATGGCATCGTCTATCAACCCAACCCTAGACCCAAACCAACTCTTCACTTTATTTGAATCACCAAGGTACATGCTAGACCAAATACAGGTGCATTCATGTACTTTACCTATAATGTAGTTAATGAGAAGTGATTAAGTATAGCCATAGCAACTGCCTAGCCCACCCCAGTAACCATATAGCAACATGACAAAGATACATTTCAGCCCAAGAACAGAGTAGAGACATGGGTGTGGACTCTTTACTGACAACAGTCTTACTAACAACACCCTAACCAGGTAAGCAGTAGTAGAAGTCAGATGTGTTTGGCAAAGGAAGCTCGGTTTGTAACCATTTCAGAAACCTTATAATGACCTGATAATGGTTTTGGTTTATTTTACAGTTTGCACAATTACAGTATACTTTGCCAACAAATTACTCTGTAATATAAAGAACCGCATGGACTTTAATTATAGTTTTGGGTTAAGACACGGAGCGTGACGCTACTAAAAGCAATTCACAGACGAACAGTTTTTTTTATAGAAATGACTGAATACGACTACTGTATGGCCGAATATTCATGCTGGCCATACAGTAGACAGTTCAGCTGTTGTGTCATAATGGATACAAATGTCTCATTTCTTCCATCAGGGAACAGAGGTTACAGTTGTAACAAAGACGTTCCCTTTCTGTGCCTCACTTGACGTTGTGTCATTGATGTGACACTAAGGGTCCCGATACTAAATGATACACGATTGCACGAACTCAGTCAGTCCTGTCAGTCATTACTCTCCTTACGTGACAAGTGAAATCTCCCGCATATGTTGTATATTGTTTTTACAAGTTCCTAGACATTTAAGTTAGAACCAAATTTTTGTATTGATGATTGTAATTTGATTATTTAATACGATTGTTGTTTGTGTTTTGTAAATGTTTTTGATTTATGTTTTGCCTCCTTTACAATACTCTACATTATTTTTAATGTCTTTTTTTTATTTCTGCTACTTAATTTTGGGCTACCAAAATCTGAAGAGTGCCTTCCTGAAGGGTTACCAGAGATTTTGAAATTTTGCGAGCCCTGGACATCATAACCTTCCAGTGTATAAGGGAAGCACCCCCTAGTCCCTGCAGGAGTGAAAACAAGCTCCTACTTAAGGTAGCAGCAGGCAGTGACCTTTCCTCGAGCTGCTTGTCAAGATACCCACCTGGCACTCCCCTAACCATCACTCTATACAAACTGACAGGACAGCATTATTGAATCATTGTTACAAGTCATCGTAAATGGTGAATTGATTTTTCTCTCTGAATGATAAAAGGCTAGACAGGTATCCCATTGTCTTTTGCAGCTGATCTTGCCATAGTGGGAATAGTAAGAATATAAAACACGTTCACCTTGTTCAATATAATAATATATCTGAATGCTATGGTCCTCAAATTGTTAAGATATAATCAAAAAGACAAATATCAATGCCTTACAGTGAGCAATATACCATTTTTCAGTTTATTTGTGTTAAACTCTCACCAGAGCCTCTCCACAATTCAGCAAGGTGGCAATTGACCTCGCCTTGTTCCTTGCACAGATCTATAACATCACGACACACAGTCTCAGAGGTAATGGGTACTTCTGAAAAATGCTGGTCATTGTTACTAAGGTACACAGTCAGGAACATCTGAAAAATACAAGTTTGAGGTTGAGAGTGAGAAAAAACATAAATCCAGTACTGCGCTTAAGACAGATTATAGAAAAACATGATGCACTTACAAATATAACATTCACCATGACAAGACATTTTAATGTTTAGAACTTTAAACTGTCTCTCTTGTCTAAAGCATTACAGCATTCACAACTACGACATCAGACAGATAAATAACACACATCGGCAAAAGCTGTTATCTTTAACTTTTTCCTCTTTATCACCATCACGGTTCAGAACACAAAATAGCAAGTTTTTATTATTTTAGAGTTATTTTTATGTAAATGACTGGTTTAAACTCTAAACAATCATTGTAAGAACAAGTTACAAACTCTTTACCATCTACAGTGCCCAGACATGCAATCATTCTGTGAGATGAAGATTTCCTGCAAAATCACACCTGAATATTTAAATAAGTCAATAAAAGCTTACTATTGTCCATCGAGGTAAGGAAAGGAGGTTATGTCTAACACTGATTTTTGTTCATTTTTAACCAAACAAGTTATAGAATGCAGCTTAAAACCTATCAAATCTGGTTCGTCTGTGAGAATTGTTTCAAGAGCTATGCCAAAAGCTCTCCAGTGCAGCATACTGTGTTACTAGTCAAGTTTACATATCGTAACATTTCAACCTGTATGCACTGTTACCTTGTATTTGGGCTCATCAGGATCACCTGCTATAAGAAATGATATACCATTTTAAATAAACAGGTCAATAATTCCTTGTAAAGGAATCATGACCATTGATTGTAAAAAAAAAAAGGTCATGACAAGCTGCAAACAGATATATTGTCCCTAATTATCAGCACAATAATAATTTAATAAGAATTTTTTAATAAGAGTTATTCCCGCTGATATACCATGCATTTCTAAAAATTATCTTACACTCAAAAGGTTAGTATAACGCACCCTCAATGCAAGCTTTCATAAATAGTATTTTAGTTAGAAATTAGGGGGTACCCTTAAAATTATTTGTAAATTTGCATTATTCCCACATTCAATCTATCAAGCTACATTTAACTAAATTACTGTTACGTGCACAGACTCTTATTTTGAAGTTTTCTGTTTAGTTCCAGTTTTTCACGTTTTCACTCACTTCCTTTGATAATCATCATCACTTGTTTCACTTTGATTAGTAGCACTATTTAAGTCCCCCCCCCGTTTGGATGTTTAGTTTGTCAGTTATTGTATGTAGTTTTCCTGTGTATGCTTTCGGGTTCTAGTTCCCTGTATGCCTTTGGACTACCTCGTTGAGCTACGCTGCTGTGCATCTGTTGTTGCTATTACTTTAATTTCAACGGTTAGGTGTTTCTATGTTTTTCTTTATTAAATATCTTTTGTTAGTATTCTCGTGTTTCGCTTCTTAATCTCAGTCATCCTGTCGCCGCAAACACTAATCGTAACAATTACAGTCTTTGCAGCTTTATTTATATATTGCGCAGCCCTATGTTTAATGGAATTAACCATTATTGTAACATTTGGGTCCAGATCTATTCCAATATGAACCTACAGGGATTGCATATTTTTTATATTTTTAATCTTTGTGTTTATCTAAACAAAGTCATATACATATGGGATAGCATATGATGGTTATTAAGTTAAATGTGCTTTCATCAAGTTTTACAGGTCCAACAATGCCACAAAACACCTTGTAATTGTACTGTTTTATTTTGAATAATTTAGGTCTGTTGTGTGAAATGGTAGTTCACTTTATACAGAGTACATGACTTCACAGTACAATAATTATTGGTATTTTAAAATGGGTGTATCTTTTAATAATAATTAAGGGCATGGAGAGTTGTTGTTTTTTTCTACATGCATTCTCACCTTATTAGTAAGCGTCCCTAACATTAAAAAACAGACACTGCTAGAATGTGCCATGATCATACATGTAAAAGATCTGCTTGATAATAATTTTATTGTGTTAAATAAACATCACTACATTATAAAACTAGATGGCTAACTAGTTTCCGACTGGTTATAGTAAACAAGTGTGCTACAGATTTAAAATTGACTTTATTGTCATCAAGCATTTATAAAGGTGGACAAGAGACAAAGGCACAGACGTCCAGCACAATAACATAATACAAGAGCAGCTGCAAAGTTCAGTTTAGCCTGTATTAAATAAATTAACCAATGTCCTGCAGTTCTTTACTTATTTAACAACAGCCAACAGATACTTGTACTTCCGAAATCTACCTCTGACAATGTGATCAGAATACACTTAGTTGGCTTTTTTGTATTTACCAGTTTAAACAATCATTTTTACAAAGCTAAAATTGTGCCAAAAATGAACTAAAACCCAGCATTTTGCAAAAAAAAAACAATAGTTTTTGTAAAGTAAACTTAACAGGTGCAAACTTTTTATATGATATTCTCTCAGCTTGATTTTTTTACAAATGTTACTGCTGACTTCCGTGCAACTTTCCTACAAAACAGCCGATGCCACTATTGTTCAACTAACATTAATGTTTTGTTTTTGCTGCTTGCAGCTCCATCCAGCCAGCTCAAGTTCTAACTTTGACATGGCCCTCCCACTCTCACTCCAAAGATCACATTTTATTATTGTGCATCTGTCCATATCATTTGGTTGTTTTACATTATTGTTATTTTGTGAAGATCACATTTAAAGCGAATGACCATGGGTCTAAGAAAGATCTGATATATTTGTGTGCAACATTTTGTCAATGTTTTTTTTAAATATAATATATACGTGGAAAACATACATTATTACAAGTTAAACTATTTTGGGATTCAAACTTCACTTATAGTCTACAATAAAATGACAAAAATTCCTGCATTTTTTGAGAGTAGGTTTAATAAAAAAATAAATGCGGCACATGATATGAAGAATTAAACTGAAAGCCTATGGAGACAGCTGCTGAAAAGAGTTATATGAACAGGTGTACAATAAATTAATTCAACCCTTTGGAGAATGGGATGAACGCACCATACTCTGAGCTCAATAGCAACTGACTGGATGGGGTGGCCAGTGCAAATAGTACATTTACATTGTCATTTAGCAGACGCTTTTATCCAAAGCGACTTACAAATGAGGACAAGGAAGCAATTTCACCAACTATAAGAGCAACAATGAATAAGTGCTATAAACAGGTCTCAGGTATTCGAACACAGTGTAAGAAGCCAATAAAAGAAGTAGAAGTAGAGGTAGTGGCGATGTGTTAGTTGATTAGTAAAGGAAGTGAAGACGAAATAGTTGAGTTTTTAGTCATTTCTTGAAAATTTCTTAAAAAAACTTGAAATGACTCAGCCGTTCTGATTATAAAGTTCATTCCACCAACCGGGCAGAGTGAAAGTAAGAGTCCAGGAAAGTGATTTCTTCCCTCTTTGGGATGGAACCACAAAACGACGTTCATTAGCTGAACGCAAGTTTCTGAAGGGCACATAAATGCGAAGAAGTGAGAGCAGGTGAGGAGGTGCGAATCCAGTAGTCACTTTGAATGCAAACATAAGAGTCTTGAATTTGATGAGAGTTGCTACTGGCAGCCAGTGCAACTGGATGACGTGTGCTCTTTTAGGCTCGTTAAAGACCACTCTAGCTGCTGCGTTCTGGATCAACTGCAGGGGCTTGATAGTACAAGCCGGAAGCCCTGCGAGGAGAGCATTGCAGTAGTCCAGCCTGGAGAGAACAAGAGCTTGAACGAGGAGTTGTGCTGCATGTTCCGATAGGAAGGGTCTGACCTTCCTGATGTTGTAGAGAACGAATCTGCAGGAACGAGCGGTTCTAGAGATGTGATCAGAGAAGCTCTGTTTATCGTCAATCAATACTACAAGGCTTTTAACCGTTTTGGAAGGAGTAATGGTCAATCTGGATTGATAAGTTATGATAAAGAGATGGGTTGGCTAAAACCGCAAGGTTGAGTTGAAGGTGATGGTCTTAGTTGCTACCAGTGACAGGGGAATGTTCAGGGCTTTTCCTGGGAGACCAGCATAAAATGCCAATGGAACCCAATAGTTCCATCTGCTGTTTTGGAAGAGAAAGTTGCACAGCTGCATTTGTAAAAAAAATCTGCATGATCAAATTTGTGTCACATCAGACAATCTCATAAGAAAGGTGTGTTTTAAAACACTGTATATCTATTTGTTACACCTCAATTTAATTATAATTCAATTCAATTGTATATTGCAGTTTTTTTACAATGTTTCAAAGCAGCTTTACAAATAATAAAAAAACAGAAGGCAAGAAAATTATGAAATGTATAACACTGAATACAAAATACCTGATACAAATTATCTGTAAAACTAGTTAGGAATAATGTTTTACTTGGTTTAAAAATATATAAAGTTAAATGAACTGCTGATAACTACAACATATTTGCACCATTTGAAGAAATGAACCTGCATCAGAAATACCTGTCAATGCATGTGCGGGCTCATACATATCTCAAAGATTTATAAGAAGGTAATATATAAA
>JAZGTJ010001472.1:237-16794 GCA_036877575.1 Botia almorhae | reverse complement strand
TTCAGTCTACTGAAAGAGTATGAACACCTCTGCATTTTCTCTCAGATTGCCTTTTGTATTTGCAACGCGTTTCGGTTTGTTTGAGAGACCCGTTTTCTTTGCAAAAACATTGCATTTGTTTGCAAAATGCTGTGTTTGTTTGGTTTTGGCACAATTTTAGCTATATATATATATTGTTCTCCCACTGCGCCACACGAGTTTTTTTTTGTTTTAAACAAGTTATAATACCAACGGGCCTGCGGGTAACTTCGTCTGGACAGTACGTCACCTTGTTTTCGCTTACTATGCTAGTAAGCTAAAGTTCTAGTTCTTGATTTTTTGTAAGAATTTTAAATCCTGCCTACAAACTCCCCTTATATCCAGCAAGGCCAAAGGTCTCGCCGTGTCATTCTTATGATATTTTATTGATTTCATAAAGTATCTTTATTGTTAATTGTATTTATCCCGGTATTTATCCCAGGTTTTGTACGTTCTAGCTAAACGATTCTTTCCGTTGGTTACACAATTTAACCAGTATACAGATATTTATGACACTAACAATAACACTGCTAACAAGCTCATTAGAAGTGTACGAGCAGAATACGAGAAATATAAACTCCATCTGTGTACAACAAGAACAAACACTTGGAACCAAGATAGAGGCGATGAGAAAAAAATACTAATGCTAAATTTGCAATAACGTGTAAGGCCTTGTTAGATTAAAGATTTGCTATTTAAATTAGAGTTTAATCAGAGTTAACTTTAATACACATAATATCATAGGTTAATTCACATAGTCCCTCTCGTATGTGGTTTTTGATCGTATTATAAACTAATGCCGTTACGATGAGATGAGATATTATGGGATCAAAACTTCTGCTGTACTCTTTATTTTTCTGTATATGGGGAAAAGGTTAACGCGACTCACCGGCATCATCTTCGACTCGAGTAGCAGCAGAATGCGTTTCCACGTTTTGTTTCGTCCGGATCGGGATTTGATTACTGTCGACTGTTTTATTTAAATGAAAACCTGGTACAAGTTAAAAGTATCAAAGCAAACGTATTCTAATGAACATAACCAGTTCTGAAGTGTGACGTCAGAAGCCTTACAAAACTTTACTTCCTCAAGTGTTTGCTAACGAACACCAGACGAGAGAGCAAAAACACCGTTTTTTTTAAACAGGGCTTCACCTAAAACATTTAACAAAAAAGTTCACAATAGAGTGAATGTATAGTGTACCATTTTACGTTCGTTTAGTTTTGTTTCTTCATTGAAATGCTCCCGTAATATTCTCCGCCCTTCTTTAAACGCGTTTTGCTGTGGGAGATTGAAACGTCACGGTGCACAATAGAGGACGAGTTCAGAAAGATCAGATCAGATCACATACACACACCGTAATACATGGAAAGCACCAGTATTGAAACCCAAGCAATTCAAGTGCGAAGGGCCCCATTGTTTTCCATAGGATTATTTTTTCAAGGGGCCTTAGGGTCCCATAACATGCTTAAAAACTCCTGAAACTTGGCACACGTGTCAGAGTCGCTGCCACATGGGGGCAGGGCTACTCGGTAGTGCCTACGGGGCGCCAAAATATGATGCATATATCATACAAAGATGCCCCCCGCCCAAAAGAGACGAAAACATTGTCAAATTTATGATTTTACTTTAAGAATTTTGGATTATACCAAAAACAACTTTATACAATGCCTGAACATCAATTCTCTTTGTAGCCTTATTTCTCAGATGTTGAATATTAAAAATGCATATAATAAAAATATTTTATTATTATTTTTAAATATTTCTATTTTTTAAATAGATAATATTATGACAATCCTGATTGCATACAGGTAAAGGTTTTAAAATAATTTCCTAAACTAGGATATTCTATTATATTTTATTATTATTTTTAAATATTTCTATTTTTTAAATAGATAATATTATGACAATCCTGATCCACCCCCCCCCCCCAGTGTCATCTTGTTGTGGCCCCCAGAATCACTGGTCTGTATCTACAGCATGCATTGAGCAATCTACATCAAACGTGGCAAATATGGTTAATGTGATGGTCTGAAAACGTTTATATGCCTACTGTGGGTCATGGTTGTAATGTATTTGAGTGTTGCTGTTACACTACCTAATGGCCACTAGAGGGCACTCCCGTGCTGTGTATTTTTACTGTTGCAGTCCGCCGAGTATAGTATGAAAATACAGTGTATCCAAGTCTCCGGGTCTTCTGTGCACAGCATATTGATGCAAACATAACAATGGTCATATCGCCACCAACAGGCAACAGGAAGTGTGTTACTTAAACTTTGAAATTGTCAACTTACATTTAGCCATTCAGATTTGGTCAGAATAATTTAAATACATGGCTCATATAAAGTTATAAAAGGATTTGTGATATCTTACAAATGCTGTGGCAATGTATTAAACTTTTTAACAACACTCAGATGTATTTGAGGTGCTTAACGTGTGAAATGGTATGACATTTGGCACACATCATAGTGTTTGGCCTTTGGGCATGGAAAAAAGCTTCGAAATGGGTGTAGTGGGAGGGCTCTATAGTGCCCCTTTTGACTAAAGTTTGGTGACTGTAGGTTAGTTTTGCCTACAAAACTTGGTACAGCTATTACAGCTATTGGGAAGCTATTACTCTCGTGCATACTTCTTTATCTGGACAAAATTTTGATACGTAAATAACGTGTCATATCGACCGGCTTATTGTGGGGTGGGGGGTGCTATGACTTATATAAGCGTTCGGTGTACAATGTTTTTGGGCCGTATGAAAAAGTGTGTGAAAAAATTCCATAGACTTAACATTGGGCTAAATTTTGTGACGTTATAGCTCCGCATCAGAATGTTGTAGAGACTCAGGGATGGGCTCATATCGCTCGGCTTAGTAAGCAGCAACAAACGGTAACATTTCAACTTTACAGCCACGTCATAGCAACCATTTATAATACCCTAGCTACCACCCGATTGACTTCTATTAAAAAAGGTGAGGGGCATCAGAACATCACAGAGACAAGTGGGTGTTACTGCACCACAGCAACCACATAATAAAACGAATAAGCCATATCTCAGCATTGAAACACTGTAGAGACATGTGGGTGGGCTTATTTGACTCGGGATGTCAGTGGGCTACAGTTATTGCCTTGTTACCTTCTTGACCACACACTGGCAACCATTTATATCACCCTAGCAACCTCCTAACATCATGAATAAGCCATATTTTAGTACATCTATCATGCTAAGCCATACTAGCATTATGCTAAGTTATGCTAACATCATGCTAACATTGTGTTAAGTCATACTAGCATCATGCTAAGTCATGCTAGCATCATGTAATTTCACCCTAAAACATGCTAATATCATGCTAAATTGTCTTAACATCATTTAAATATTATTTATTTTAGCCAAGGCAAGCACCACTCACATTTTCTTCAGAAAATGTACTCATCTAGTTATTATTATGATTTTTCCAAAGCCCCAATTTTCTGACTGTAACTCCTATAGCTTTCAAGATACACCCACAAAATCTTTCACAGACCTTCAGGGTTTTTCCACTTGGGTTGCTGTATCTTTTCTAATGGATCAGACTCCTGAAATTTTCATAGCGGGTTTCCAGATTGGTCCCATTTTCCTATGACTTTAAAGAAATTTTAGAAACACTTGCCAGTTATAAAAGCTCAGGTGACCAGGTAAGCATCATGCTAAAATATGCTAAAATATGCTAACATGTTAACGTCAAGTTACAATGTGTTTGCATTATGTTAATTGATATTAAGAGGTGCTAGCATCATGGTATTTAATGCTAAAATGTTAACATCATGCTTTGGGTGTAGTCGTGATCTAATGGTTAGAGAGTCTTACTTGTAAACCAAAGGTCGCAGGCTGGCAGGAAATGACTAAGGTGCCCTTGAGCAAGGCACCCTTTCCCCAGTTCCTCCCCGGGGCACCGCAATAATAGTTGCCCACCGCTCTGGGTGTGGGTGTGTTCATGACTTCCACTGTGTGTTCACTTTTAACTGGATGGGTAAAATGCAGGCATCACATTTTGAGTATGGGTTACCATATGTTGACAAATACGGCACTTTCATTTCATTCATTTTATGAAATGTATTAACATTATGGTAAATGTGTTAGCTCCATTGAAAAATATGTTAGAATTATGCTAAAACATGCTAAAATCATACTAGATTGCTTTAAAATGTTACCGCTCCGCCTCCTCCGCATCACCAGAGGCAGCCTTCGCCAGAGTACTGATTCCAATTCGAACTTCAACTCCCATGTTCCCTTCTACCTTCAACTGATTACTTCCTGTTTGCCACCTGTGTTCAATTAGCCTAGCTATTTAAATCCCGGACCTACACATGTACATTGCGATGTCTTGTTTTGCCATGGCAGACATTTTAGAGCATTTCCCTGTGTTGATTACCCATTGCCGATTGAATTGTTTAGCATTTTTTATTGTTTGCTGCCTCCGTACTGTTTTTGCTTCAGACTTCGTTGTTGATTGATTGCTGCCTGTCCTGACCATTGCCTGTTTTCCTGTTTTGATTTTGTCTCGCCCTCATTGCTGTTTGCCTGTGTTTGACCTTTGCCTGTTTTTGAATTACTCTATTAAATAAAGAGCTGCACATGGATTCAACTGTCTCAGGTTCTTCGTTACGCCAACATACTAAAACATTGAATTTGTTACCATCCTGTTAGAGAATATCAGACCTAAAGTATTTCAAATTATTATACACTTTTCAGGCCGGGCTTTGTAAGCTAACATGAAGTTTGTCCTTAAACTTTACTATAACCTAACCCTAATGTAAATATTTTTCAATGTTGAGTACATGTTAACATAATATAGAATGTAAAACAATAGTTTATTAATTGTAATCTAATAAGTATATTAAAGTGATATAGCATAAGGTAGACAAGAATTCTATGTATTGTAATTATGTATTTACATGTTTTACTTGATTGCGTAGCCTCAGTCTGCCTGTTTGAGGTGATGATGAGTGCATGCACTTGTTGCTTCTCCCTCAAATGTGTTTAGGAAAGGAAGCCAGTAGAGCACTGCAATAGTTTAGTCTTGATATGACAAGAGCAGGGGCAGACTGGCCATCTGGCAGACAGGCCATTTTCCTGCTGGGCCGACGTACTTTTTGGGTCGATACATCTCATACTATTTTGTATGTATAAAACTTGCATATCAGCAGCCCATTTTTTTCTGCTTAATTAATTAATGGTGCTGGTGTCTTTGTTGCGATTGTACAGGGTAGGTGAAAAGTAATTAGGCATTAAAAATTAGCTATAGAACTTGTAGTTTCACTCTTCATGATGAAATCAGTCATTCCTAGTAATCCTAGTAATTAGGATTTCATATTTCCCACGTTGATAGTACAGGTATTGGCCACGAGAGGTTCTCAGCAATATCCCAAATGACTTCCTTCAGAAGACATTCCATCCCTGGCTGTTTGAGGAAACTGGTTAAACATTGATGTGTTAAGATTTGCTTTCATTTTCCTGTGTAATAAAGTACATGTACAATTTGTTTCAGTAATTTTGTATTAGAACACCCACCCTGTATTTGTCAAAAAAGTAAATGTCTGATTTATTTTTAGACAGACCGGTCCATGAGACATTTAATCAGCAACCCATTGGTTCTTTTCATTATTGACATTGTGCTGGCCCTGTCACATCTTTAAACAACTCTTTTTTTGGGCTTTGTGTGAGCACAAGGAGGCACTGAGAAAGAAACATTCCCTTTAGACAGATGCTCCAAAATGTGTCAAAATAACAGATATGTTTTTTGCCACAGCAGGACCTTCATCAGCTCCCATGGCTGATGATGATGGTGGTGGTGGCACCATCGTAAGAAAAGGGACGTATCGACCCATCAACAGCAACTTGTACGATTGACCACACTCACGGAGGAGCTGGTGTGAGCACTGCACGGAGGACAGTTTCTACCGCCAACCGCAAACACTGCAACACCCCCTGTATCCAGCCCTCCGGTTTCCACCATGGCCTCCCCGGTGAATCCACAGTTAGGTTTTCCTGATAAGTTTAATGGTGATCCGGGGAAGTGCAAAGGGGTTTTCTCCTTTTGTCTCTCTCAGCCTTCTCTATATCCCACGGAAAATAGCTGCTTTTGTTTGCTGTCTCCCAACAGGAAGAGCTCTGGATTGGGCTACTGTGGTATGGTGGTCTAATGGGTCAGTGTTTCCTTCTTTTGAGTCCTTTTTACAACAATTTAGAGAAGTTTTTGAACACCCAGCTGAGGGTTTGAGTCCTGGCGAACAGCTAATGGCCCTAACTCCAGGTGGACTTGCAGCGACTGAATATGCTTTGAACTTCCGAACCCTTGCTGCTCAAACTAACTGGGTTGAGGATACGCTAAAGTCGCTGTACTGCCGGAGACTCGATCTCGAACTCAAGTCTGAACTGGCATGCCATGACGAGGGTTGGAGCCCGAGTGAGTACATTGAACTGTCAATACAGATTGATAATCTCATCCGATCACGGCGGCCCCGCTATCTTAGGGTGTACTCACACTAGGCACGGTTGCCGTAAACCGGGCCCGAGTACGATTGTCCCCCCTCCCCACTCCCCCTCTGGCCTGCACTCACATAGGGTTTTAGCATTCGTGCCGTAGCACGCTTACGTCACGCTTACGAGCACGCCTACTTCATTATGGTGCGACGGTTTCGGGATAAACCGGAAGAGCAGCGCTCTCGCTGAACGCAATGGAGTCCATCGCTCTGTTTACTTTGTGGATAATTTTGAGTCGTTTGGTCCGCGGTGGTCCACAGCCCTCTCACAGCCCGTTGTTAAACAGATCTATCGCCTTTGTGGCACGAAAATTTTCACCGAATCGTCGCAAAAACGTGACGTCACGTGTTCTGTTCCGTGCTCTAGCACGGTTAGCGCTCACACTACATGCGAACCGCGCCCGAGTCCAACTGAACCGTGCTCTGGCCCACCTCTTCCAAGCGGGCCAGGGACGGCTAAACGAGCCGGAGCACTCACACTAGTTAAACGAACCACGCTTTGGTGGTCAAACGCACTCGGGCACGGTTTGAATTGCCTAGTGTGAGTACACCCTTAATGCCTCGAGTATGCAGCTGGTCCCGAGCCAATGCAGGTGAATTAGGAGAATCTTGCTAAAGAGGAGAAGCACTTTAGCAACGAGACCAGCAGCATGTAAGTACATTTAGACTTGTCTTTAGTTTTTACCTTGTTTACAGTAATAGCTCGTGTGAAAGTCGCGTTTGATCCCGCGCTCCCCTGCGTAAGTTTCAGTAGCTTTTGTTGTGGTTAATATAGAGGCGTGTCCAATCGCCAGGTAAGGTTTATATTCAGAGCACACTGTTAAGTTGGCAGAGAAGCACTTTAGCAATGAGACCTGCAGCGTGTAAGTTCATTTAGACTTGTCTTTAGTTGTTTATAGCGCAGTGGTAGGAAGTGTATTTGTTTTACAACAAATTGTTTACAATAATCATGGTTACAAGCATCATGTTTAGACAGAGTATGTCCGCTATCGTCAAGGCCAGCCCGCGCCACTCCCTCTGCAACCTGGCTGTCTGATGTTCTCCGGGAGCATCACTCTAAACTCAGGGGTGCAGAGAGGATGTGGCGCAAGACAAAGAATTGTCTTCAAAGATCTTCTGTCTTCCTTCTCGGCTGCTGTCACTACTGCTAAAAAGACATATTGTAATCACAGAATTAACATTGCTTCTAACTCCCGCATACTTTTTAAAAATTTTTCTTCCCTCCTCTGTCCTCCACCTCCATCTTCAATACTCTCTACTAATGACTTTGCTACATTCTTCCTCAACAAAACAGCAACAATCAGTGCTCAATTCGCACACTTCAAACTGACATACTTATTACGCCAGCAACACCACAAACGCATTTTGTCAGTCTATGGTCTCCAAACTCATGTCATCTAGCCATCCTACCACCTGCCCGCTCGATCCCATTCCATCTCATCTTTTGCAAGCTATTTCTCCAGAAGTCACACCAGTACTTACTCATATAATTAACACATCTCTTCACACTGGTATTTTCCCCACTACATTTAAGCAGGCTAGGGTAACCCCACTGCTAAAGAAACCCAACTTAGATCCAACACTACTTGAAAACTACAGACCAGAATTCCTCCTTCCATTCATGGCCAAGATTCTGGAAAAAGTAGTGTTCAGTCAACTCTCTGCCTTTCTCACCCAGAACAACCTCTTGGATATCATCCAATCCGGCTTCAAGAAAGGTCATTCGACCGAGACTGCACTGCTCTCGGTTGTTGAAGACCTTAGACTGGCTAAAGCGGCCTCCAAATCATCAGTTCTTATTCTGCTGGATTTGTCAGCCGCTTTTGATACTGTTAACCACCAGATCCTCTTGACAATGCTCGAATCACTGGACGTTTCAGGTACAGCACTTTGGTGGTTCAGTTCTTACCTCTCTGACAGGTCGTTCAGGGTGTCTTGGAGAGGAGAGACACTGGGGTGCCCCAGGGCTCAGTTCTTGGACCACTCCTCTTCTCCATCTACATGGTGTCTCTAGGATCTGTCATTCAGTAACATGGCTTTTCCTATTACTGCTATGCTGATGACACCCAGCTCTACCTCTCTTTCCACCCTGATGATCCCACCGTACCGACTCGCATCACAGCCTGCCTGAAGAACATATCGTGTTGGATGAAGGACCATCACCTTCAACTCAACATTGCCAAAACAGAAATGCTTATGGTTCCACTCAACCCATCTCTTCTTTACAACTTCTCACTTCAGATTGACAGGTCAACCATCTCTCCATCCAAGATGGTCAAAAGCCTTAGAGTAATGATCGCCGATCAACTGAGCTTCTCTGACCACATCTCCAAAACCGCTCGTTCCTGCAGATTCGCCCTCTACAACATCAGGAAGGTCAGACCCCTCCTATCGAATCACGCAGCACAACTCCTTATTCAGGCTCTGGTTCTCTCCAGACTGGACTATTGCAATGCTCTCCTCGCTTGTTCTATCAAGCCCCTGCAGTTGATTCAGAATGCAGCAGCTAGAGTGGTCTTTAACGAGCCTAAAAAAGCACATGTCACGCCACTGTTCATCCAGTTGCACTGGCTGCCAATAGCTGCTCGCATCAGATTCAAGGCTCTGATGTTTGCCTTCAAGGTGACTCCTGGATCCACACCTCCCTACCTGCTCTCACTTCTTCGCACTTATGTGCCCACCAGAAATTTGCGTTCAGCTAACGAACGTCGCCCTGTGGTTCCATCCAAGCGAGGGAAGAAATCACTTTTCCAGACTCTTTCTTTCACTCTGCCCGGTTGGTGAAGTGAACTCCATATCTCCATCAGGATGCCTGAGTCATTAGCCATTTTCAAAAAACAACTAAAAACTCATCTTTTTCGTCTTCACTTTCTTGACTAATTTACTAACACACCGCCACTTCTACTTTATAAAAAAAACAACTTTTTATACTGTGTTGAAATACCCAAGACCTGTCTATATCTATGCACTCATTCACTGTTGCCTCATTTGTAAGTCGCTTTGGATAAAAGCGTCAGCTAAATGACTAAATGTAAATGTGTCAATAGGTTCTGTGACTCAGGTGGAAATGGGTCCTGCTCTTTTGGTAAGGACTCTCCTTTGCACCTGTTTGAAGAGTTATTAAGGGGATGACAATGTCGTTGGTTGTTGAGCAGCCAATGAGGTTTCCAGGTTGTTTTCCCAGATGGTCTGGTCCATGGTTTTTCCCAGCAGTTGGTCTGGTACCTGGGTCTGTTACCATGTTGATGGTTCTGTTCTCTGCTGGCTGGAAGCTCTGGTGGCTTGTCATCGAAAGCCATTGTTCTGTAGTGACACTGTGTGCTTTCTGATGCCGCTTCTGGATGTTGCGATTGGGAACTGCTGGTGTCTTGAGGGCCTTTTTATATCTTTAACCATTCTCATTCACCGTGTCTATGAATTGTTAGGCGATCACGCAATAATGAATAAGAGGCTATATTTTGGCAACACTTTGGTGTATTGACACGAAACTTGGTACGTGTCATCACAGGGATGACCTGAGGGTACAAACACAGTTTCGTCACAACGGCAGCTACTGGTTCAAAGATATGAAAATAGGCTATTTTTGCTTATAACTTTTAAATGCTTTCGTCTATAATTATGAGAGTGGTCTCGTTAGATTCCTTGAGCCATGCCGAGTCAAACGATATCTGATTTTCCATGGTTGGTCATATTGGGCATTGCCCGTTTTTAATTATGCCGTAAACTTCAATGTTTAACAAACACAACTGCGAATCGTTAACAAACTTTATTTGGTTCATCATTAACGCATTCTGAGGTAATCTGCAAAATCTGAGCCCAGCACCACCTTGTAGTCAAAAGTTAGAACATAGTTTGCAAAAGTAATTATTATATGTGATTGCAGTAATATATTGTGATGCAACTTATTTTTTTAGATTCTCTGGCTCATGCCAAGTTCTACGATACCAAATTTGTCATTGTCAATGCTACATCTTGTTTGCAATTTTGAATGTTTTGAGTAACCTGCTTTTTCCAACTCCTCCTAGGGCGTTTGTCCGATTTGCATGAAATTTGATACACAGCATCTAGGCACACCCACGACAAAAAGTATATAATTATGAGAGTGGTCTCTGTAGATTCCTTGAGTCATGCTAAGAAAATTGATACCAAGTTTGATATATTAGGGCAAACTTCCTTTTATTAATTATTATTATTCTGCCATTGAAGTCTATGGCAGCCCATAGAACTGTATGGTAAAAAGTTGTGAAATTTGGCACACTGATAGAGGACAGAATAAACATTAACCACACTAATTTTGGCGTCCCTAACTCAATCGCTGTAGCGCCACCAACTGTCCAAACTTTCACTTATATTTGTGTTTATAACTTTTGATCCGTACGGGCTAGAAACAAAATTCTTTTTCCCTCTGATTCCT
This sequence comes from Botia almorhae, assembly GCA_036877575.1. NCBI lineage: Eukaryota > Metazoa > Chordata > Actinopteri > Cypriniformes > Botiidae > Botia > Botia almorhae. The sequence goes on along the minus strand of JAZGTJ010001472.1, from coordinate 5,852 downwards.
TGGCTCATACCGACTCAATAGCATATTTCCGTCATAAGTGTTTGTCCGATTTGCATGAAATTTGATACACAGCATCTAGGCACACCCATGACATTCACCATGTCTATGAATGTTTTGGTTATCTGGCAATAATGAATATGAGGCTGTACCTTGGCAGTGCCTTGATGTTTTGACACAAAACTAGGTACGTCTCATCACAGGCATGACCTGAGTGTGCATGTGCCGTTTTGTCATAGCCCCACCTTCTGATCCAGAGATATAGTAATTGGCTTGTTTTGCTTATAACTTTTGAATGATTTGGTCTATAATTATGGGAGTGATCTCTGTAGATTCCTTGGGTCATGCTGAGAAAAACGATACCAATTTTGATATATTCGGGCAAACTTACTGTTTGTCATATAGATGTTCTTCAACAACATTTGTTTATACTTCTCCTAGACGATTTGTCTGATTTGCACCAACATTTAATGATATTATCTTCAGACCATGCCAGTAAAAAGTTATGGATTTCCTGTCGATAGACCAAACCATTTTTGTACGATTTTAGGCTGTATATCTGTAATGCTTTGTAATACTAACACCAATGCAGTTATGCAGTTATTAGACAGAGATAAGAAATGCTGATTGAAACTGTCATACTGTCTAGGATACACTTACTAACACGCACAAAGTGAGTCTGCATGGCACAGGAATTATACAATAATGAACAAATATAAAATTATAGTACCAACCCTGCAGATTTGCACATGGAGGAACTCCTTTATTTGTGGTATGAATATCCAGGTTACCCAGCATGCACCATTGCTAAATAGACGTGTAGGTAAATTAAATTATACTCTTTTTTTAATAAAAACTGCCAGTAAGTAGTAGTTAGTTTAAACTAGTGAGTCATTTAATTATTCAGTGAAATTTACAATTTTTAATGTTAACACTATTCTTGTTCATGTTATAATTCTTAACTGTATCTTATGTTGTAAATATAAAACTTTGCTTCAAACCTCTGTTAAAAAAAACTCTGATAAACTCTGTATCTCTATAACTCTGTCGTAGAGACTTCTCACCCCCTTCACCACAAATAGTTTTATGCAAAACTTTATGCATTATATGCAAAAGTCATACACTTTAACTTCCATGGAGACGACATGCAGAATGTGCTATGGTTTAATAAAAAATTGCTGCCATCTGCTGGAGAAGAAACACTTTTAAAATTAAAACAACATGAAATGTCAACTATAGCCACCAGAGGGAAGCAGAGCATTACTTTAAATATGTATACATTTTTTCACAAGTGTTTAAATCAGATCTCTTTAGACATTATGAAATTAAACTAAAAAATGAGTTTGTGTGTTTGAGCATGGGTATTCCAAATCGTGGATGTGTGTTAGTGTTGCTATTTAGTGTTGCAGCTTAAATGAGAAGTAAAAAATACCTCTAAATATTGCTTACTGCTGTTTGGCATGTGATCATAATATGGGCATATGTGGAGTAAAATATGGTTTGGGAAAAGGGGGGATAGAGCTAGATGTTGCAGTTGTTCTGATGGCTAGCCATGCTTGCTTGACCTATTAGGGGCCAAGCACCAAAGGTGCGATGGCACCTATTGATTTTGTTCTGTTTATTCTTCTTTTTCTGCCATTGAAGTCTATTGCAGCCCATAGAACCGTATGGTAAAAAGTTGTGAAATTTGGCACACTGATAGTGTCAGGATCCTGGCTTTTGTCCAGCTTTAAGATCGCGTTTTGCCAGGATCCTGACTGTCTTGTTATGTGTCAGGGCGTGGGCTTGGACTCCGACTCATTCTGCATGTTCTAGTTTCGATTTAAGTCGGAGTTTGAGTTCGCGCTCTGGGTGTGCGTTCCGTGTGGAAGCACGTGGCTATTGAATATTCATTAGTCATGTGCTCTCCGGTCTCGCGTCATTACCCCGCCTCCTTGTTATTTTGTTTCAGTTAATGTCGTGCACCTGATTCCATTTAGTTTGTGTATTTAATGCCCTCGTGTTTGCTGTCTTGTGCTGTTTCGTTTTGTCCTATTCGTTGGTTGTTCCCATGCCTGCTTGTCGCGTCCGTGCTTGTTTGTCGCGTCCGTGCTTGTTTGTCGCGTCCGTGCTCGTTTGTCGCATCCGTGCTCGAATTGCCTCGTCCTGCTTGTGTGCTCGCTTGAGCTTATGTTCTGTCGATTGTTTCATTGTTCTTGTGTAGTCTATTCGTGCCTTGTTTATTGTTTAGTGTTCAGTTTAGTTTTGATTTATATTGGTTATTATTCTAGTTAGTTCTATGTTTTAGATAGTTCTGTTTTTGTTCCTGTGTTTAGATTTGTTAATAAAACTTTATTTTAACCGCTGCCTGCATTTGGGTTCTTCCTCTTCTCGCAAACCTGACAGATAGAGGACAGAATAAACATTAACCACATTTTTGGCGTCCCTAACTCAATCGCTATAGTGCCACCAACTGTCCAAACTTCTACTTATGTTTGTGTTTATAACTTTTGATCCGTAAGGGCTAGAAACAAAATTTTTCCCTCTAATTCCTTGGCTCATGCCGATTCGATTGCACCCTCTGACATCATTTTGTCATGAAAATGTTTCCGCCATTTTGAATTTTTTGCAAAAACCTACTTTTTTGTATTCCTCCTAGGGCGTTTGTCCGATTTGCATGAAATATGATATACAGAATCTTCACACACCCATGACAAAAAGTTATGGAAAACTTGTTAGAGAGAATCAGAGGAAAGAGGAATTTCGTTTCTAGCCCATACGGATCAAAAGTTATAAACACAAACATAAGTGAAAGTTTGAACAGTTGGTGGCACTACAGCGATTAAGTTAGGGATGCCAAAATTGTTGTGGTTAATAATAATACTGTCCTCTATCAGTGTGTCAAATTTCATAACTTTCCTATGTACGGTTCTATGGGCTGCCATAGACTTCAAAAGCGGAAGAAGAAGAATAGATATAGCTGCAAGCAGCAATCATGGGGCCAAGTAGTAAAAAGGCACAATAAGTCAAGCAAGCATGGCTGCTGCATCTGGAGGTTTTTAATTAATTTAGCTGGGCAGCCACCAAGTAGGACATTGTAATAATAAAGTGTCGATGTCATGAATGCATTAAGATATTTTTCAGTGTCTGGCTTCAAGAGCATGTGTCATAGTTTTGATTTTTTTAAATAAAAAATGCAGCTTTACAAATATTGGGAAAGTGGTTGTCAAAGGACAAGTTCTTATGAAAAATGACACCCAGATTCTTCGCTAATGAAGCAGGCTTTATAGAGCGTCTATCAAGAGTAAGGCAGTGTTCTATGTTGTTCCGTGTGGAGGGCACTAATAATGATCAAATGCCATACAGCAGTAAGCATTATTTAGAGAGGTATTTTTGACTTCTCATTTAAGCAGCAAAACTGTATAGCAACACTAAAACACATCTACAATTTGGAATAGTCATGCTCACACACACAGACTCATTTTTTATTATAAAAGGGATTTCATAATGTGTAACAAAATTTCATTTAAACACTTGTGAAAAGATGGAAACATTTAAATAATGCTCTGCTGCCATCTCGTGGCTGTAGTTGACATTTTATGTTGTTTTTACTTTATTTTATATATGCAACAGCGTGTCTACAGAGAACTGTAGCTCAGTTCAGTTCTCAACCAATAGTGTCAGCACATTTAGATCATATTAAATATTCGGTGTCCCCTAAGCAAGCCTGACACAACAGGAACCCAAACTCTATCAAGTAACAGAATGGAGAAACCAAACTCAGTTGGGGGCCAGTTCTGCTCTGGCTAACAAACAAACACAGTGTCATTTTGAGGCTGCATCACAAGTCAGAAATCACATTGTGGATTGGTAGCATTCAAAACTTTTCATCTTACTCAAAAGAGCTGAACATAAATAAAGTGATTAATATTGTATTTGTTACAAAAATTACATATTACACAAAATTATCCTTTACTGTCTGGGGTCTGTGGAGACCCCAAACATACTGATCAAACAATACATGACAGTTAAGTAAGGATTTCTAACTATCATTTTTTAATGAGGCTCCAGCTCTTATTAAACTGTTTTAATTTTATACAGTTTTCTTCCTCAAAATTGAATTTGCACATTATTATTTCACCATTGGATCTTAATTCTGTCGCGAGCAGAGATCACAGAAGACCCAAATGCGAATTAACAATAGTTTATTGAAACAAGAATTAATGATGCAGATGAACTCCGGAAGACTCGCCCGCCAGAACGCCGAAGACTATCGTCCAGAAACACCAGACAGCCGAATGGAGGACAGGAAGCACTCAAGCCAGCAGACTGGAACAGCGAAGCCTCCACCTGAGGGAATGATCAGAGCGCCCCGCTGGAGAGACTAGGAACTGGAGCTGGAACCCCGCTGATGGAGACAGGTAAGTGGCAGTTCACCCAGAGTGGTTGGTAGATCGCGGAGATGGCAGAGATGGTACTGGTAGGTAGGCGGCGGAGAGCCGGTGAGGATGGGCGAGGCAGTGCGGGCAGGCAGACAGGTCCGGCAGGAGCGGAGACCACCAGACCGGAGGGAGACGGGAGAGCAGGCGGATTGAGCAGTGGCAGACTCCAGGACGGAGGACAGCAGGCAGGGCAATCGGGAAGCTGGGGAAACACAAAGCACAAGAAAAACAGGCAGCTGGAGCTTAACACAAGACGGGACAAACATAAACTAACTAATCTAAGCGCCAGCTCAAATACGCAGGAATCCAATGATGAAAAAATCAGAGGAGCTGGCGCGACTAAACTGAGACTAATGACTAACTGGCACAGGAAATATAAACTAAACTAAACTGCGCTACCTAGGCTAAAGGCTAGTAACAACTGCAACAAACAATGGTCAGGTAACGGCTGAAAGCACGACGATCTGACAAAGACAGCACACAGAGGGAAAAACTATAAAGGGGAGACAATCAATGTGAAACAGGTGAGTGTGATTACAATGACAAGACACAGCTGGGCGTGATAACAAGAGGGAGGGGTGACGCGGACACCGGAGCACATGGCGAGCTGTCAAAACACTGTGTGCTCCGACAAAAAACAATACAAACCCGATCGATCAGACCGGAGTCCTGACAGTACCCCCCCCCCTCCAGGATCGCCTCCAGGCAGAAATCCTCGATCAGGGAGTCATCCAAGATGTCCCAGAATGGGACCCAACTTCGTTCCTCCGGGCCATAGCCCTCCCAGTCCACAAGATACTGGAACCCTCTGCCTCGGCGGCGAGCGTCAAGGATCCGCCGAACAGTGTAGATAGGCTCGCCATCCAAGAGCCGGGGGGGAGGTGGGGCAAAAGGAGGAGCAGAGGGTTGTGGATTGAGTGGGGACACCCGCACTGGCTTGATCCAGGAGACATGGAAAACCGGGTGAACCCGACCAAGGGAAGGGGGAAAGCGAAACCTAACCGCCACCGGACTCAGTACCTTGTAAATCTGGTATTGCCCAATGAACCTGGGAGCCAGCTTTCGGGAAGGCACCCGGAGAGGAAGGTCCTTGGAAAAGCTTTATTGCTCCTATTACATGACTCAGGTTTTAAAGTGAGCAAGGAAAAACTTCAGGTGTGTAGGGCCCAAGTCACCTTTTTGGGGAGATTGGTGACT
>JAZGTJ010001471.1:6433-55823 GCA_036877575.1 Botia almorhae | reverse complement strand
CGTATTCACGAGGCCTGTACGTATTCAAGAGGGCTGTACGTATTCAAGAGGGCTGTACGTATTCAAGAGGCCTGTACGTATTCAAGAGGCCTGTACGTATTCAAGAGGGCTGTACGTATTCAAGAGGCCTGTACGTATTCAAGAGGCCTGTACGTATTCAAGAGGCCTGTACGTATTCACGAGGCCTGTACGTATTCAAGAGGGCTGTACGTATTCACGAGGGCTGTACGTATTCACGAGGCCTGTACGTATTCAAGAGGGCTGTACGTATTCAAGAGGGCTGTACGTATTCACGAGGACTGTACGTATTCACGAGGCCTGTACGTATTCAAGAGGGCTGTACGTATTCACGAGGCCTGTACGTATTCAAGAGGGCTGTACGTATTCAAGAGGGCTGTACGTATTCACGAGGCCTGTACGTATTCATTTGGTGCACAATATCAGAGTGAACTGCTATGATCAGTGAACCAAAATTTGGTCATCCAGTTCCATCCAATCCAATCAGCAAAATCAATTAAAACACACATTTTATTATCTGTCCCATGTACACCATTTTTGTTTTGTTGGTACCATTATTGTTGGTACATTCAACAAAAAAGAGCTTTCTTCGGAGAGACACATAGAATAGAAAGTATTTGTGCTACATTTCTTTAAAATGTCATGATATTGATATTTCTTATATCAATGCATTTTTGAGTGTTGTCTACTTTCCATATGTAATAAGTGACGTTTGGGTAAATGATCTCAGAATTCAGATATACTGCAGACTGAATCCGGATTGTGACTGATAAATGCATTTTAGATCATCTGAATGTGGCCATCACAAAATGAACGGTCAAGTGTCCGTAATGTTAACCAGATGATGTTAACATTAACTAAAACATAACATTGATCCCTTTGTTCCACCGATCACAAATGTGCAGAAATTGTAAACATGTTAAAAACTTGTGTAAGTTAATGCGTGACATTTGTGAGAGCACACGCGAATCCCCCATAGCAACAGCTCAGCGCTCATGGAGCCCTGCTTGCTATTTTCACTTGCCTGTCAGAGAAAAGTGAAGGTGTCAGTCTCCAAACCTGTCAGAGTCTAGTCACTCACAGGCCTTAAATTCAACAAACCCCCCATTAGAAAAATACAGCCCCCCCCACCCCTCCCCATGCCCATAACCTTGCTTTCACAGTCAATGCTCACATTCTGCAGCAAAACCCCCCGGTACTGAGTGATACCATTTCTCCACCTTCACCCCAACAAATTGTGATGGTTAAGGCTTAAAGGCATTATGTTTGTGGGGATCTTGCTGGTATCAAACCCGGGTCATCTGTATTGCTTGCAGGCTCGCAGTATTGCTGTTGTTTCTCTGTCTAGGTATACTGTAACATTGAGCCAGTGTGAGACTGACATTGAGAGAGGTGCAGTCACGAATGATCAGTCTCAAAGCTGATCATGGGAGTTATTCATTACCATTCCTCAAAATATGAGACATTAGGACGTCTAGGTCTTACGCTGCTGGTTATGGCCTCAATGCCCCATATTTATTATTGCAAGAAATGTAAAATGCGTTTTAGGTAGATCTCATCAGATTAAAGACATTTTTTGGAATTTTGTTCAATTTTCTGTTTGATTATTTCCTAAATCTCCATCTACATTTCTACATATAGGATTAAACAACGTCTTAGACTCAGTAATACTGTAATATCTAGACTATGCTCCGTTGTGCCAGATACAAATATTCTCCCGTCTGTGGAGAAAAGTACAAAAAAATCCCCCTCTTGCGTGGCTGAGGTGTCATGTATCGTCGAATATAGAAGCACTTGAACACAACACTAGATTGCTGTAGCATGTTTCATCACATGATCTCTCTCCACACGTCAGTCGACACACATCTGCTCAGACATTCTGGACACCCACTGCATGCACAAAGCAAACCCATTCCATGAATGACCCTCCCACACCTGCAGTCAAAACAGCCAATCAAATTCCATTTGATGAGCACAGAACTCAACTCAGAGTGACAGCTGTAGCAGAACGTGTGGAGAAGGTGTTCCTGTAGCTCAACTGGTAGAGCGTTGCATTAGCAGTGCAGACGTGGTGGGTTTGGGAACACATGTACTGATAAATTGTACACCTTGAATGTACCATAAGACACTTTGCATAAAAGCATCTGCCAAATGCATAAATGAAAATATATGAAAAACAATCATTTGAATCATAGCAAGCAAATTTCAGAAGCTTTTCACTGTAATTTAAGTAAGAAAATAAAATGCTATTAGGAACCTTAAAGTGACAGAAAGGCCCTTTTGAGACAATTCGAAATACAAATGGTTAAATGTCAGTTATTGTTTAATAATGCAAACACATAAAAAAAATCAAAATATTTCCTTTAATTGTACCTGTCTTGTAATGTACATAATGTTGAATGTTACTGTGACAACAATACAAACAGTTGTTGTGGCTTGTGTTAATTTTAAAGTATCATATGGCAAAACATTGTTCTGATGACAAAAGTTCAAAGATGTTTTTTGTGTCCATGTTGGTCAACAATACTTAAATCTATTAAGATAATTATTTTTGAGCTAGATATTCTTTCAATATGATTTACAAAAAAAAACATTTTCAGCCCCTGGACATTGGAGGTCATTTTAATATCAGTGTGTAAGATGTACAAAACATTGAGTGGAAGCATTATTAGAGCAAAAAATAAACGAGTGATTTTTCAATAACATGCCCACACATTCCCATCACTTACAATCTACAGTAAGCACGTTATTCTCTCCATAAGATGTTTGTGTTTCGTTTGTATAAACGCAGACCTTTTCCAGCTCTAGCGACGGGCCCTATCAGCTTTCATGCTGGGCAGTTCTTTTAGCACCTAGCATGCATACTCAATTTAAGGCTAGGACTAGAACAAGCTGCTCTTCACTTCACTGATTCTCTGCTCAATTACCTTATTCTGGAACATTTCAGGACTGGAAACTCGATGCTTCATCATGCAGACTAAATGAATTCCAAATGTGTCTCACACTATTATGGCTTATTTATTTTCTTTTTGTTAGTAGGATGGAGGAGGGGTAATACTGGAGGTAAAGCACTCATAAAAGCATTACAGGTAGTAAGTGAATGCACCTTGTCAGTTTATTAAAGTATATCTTTGGGGTTTAGTTGATCCATCATTGATATTCCATATCGTGTGTTTACATCAACTCTGTTTTCAAGTTAGAGTTAGGTATATGTTCTGTATTGATTAACATTACTATGTAATTATTCATATTATTATAGCACAACGTGAATGACACAATTAACATTTAATACAATAATACTCATCAATAAGTCCTAAGAGTAAATGAAAGGAACAATTAGACTAGAGAAATATTACCGGATCCTCCTCATGTTTGTCTAAACTGTCTGAACTTCTAAGCTGTGGTCTCCTGAGATAACCACATGCCCACTGACATGCCCACTGTCAAACTGGACCAAAATATGACTGATTGCCTTCATTTCGTCCATTTCGGGCTTTGGCGTGTGCTTCTAAATTGTGTATTCTTTCCATGGCGCCAAACTAACCACCCTACCTTTAATTAATTTCCTTATATTTATGCTGCTTAGACTCACAGCCCGCTTGTGCACAGTGCCCCTATAGTCAAGAGACTTCAAGAGTCAAGAGTTTTCTTCTCTTTTTTTTACATTTAACCATAATGCAGTGTCACCTCATTTTGACCGTTTAGTTGTGTCACAAAGTCCCTGTTAAAAAGGCGTAGTGGAATTAAAGCGAGAACAGAGATTTGAAAGCTGAAATTACACTCATCAAGTGCTATTGGAGGGTAATGTTGGTGAAAGACCGTAGAGAGGGAGGAACATGTAGAAACGGCTTTATTCTGAAGGCCGTCCAATTCCCTGTTTAGTTTATTTTTTGCATGACAGATTTGTCACAATCAGACGAGTGTTGAAAATAAAGGCATGAATGAGAAAGAGTCACATTACTGTTTAAATGTAGCATGTTAATGGCTTTCTGGTAGCGTTTCATGCTCTGTGAGCTATCAAAACAGCTGATATCAAACTCTAATGGAAATCTTTCCATCTCGTGCGTGTTATTGTGCAGCAAACCAATATACACATGGTAAAGTAAATAAATAAATAAATGGGTACATGACGAAATGGCCTTTTATTAGCATCAAGATGAGGTTAAACTTTCTACGACTAAATGTTAATATCTAGGTCCTGTGACTGGTCACCATGATTCAAAACATTTTACTAGTTTTTTTAAAATCATTTCTAAAGTACAAATGACATGTTGTCTTAATTAATATTAGGACAAAATGTACATTTATAATTCTAGACAACGTATAACTAATAGCTTATATAACTAGTAACAAACAATTATATCAACCTCTTAACTATATTTAATGTCTAGCATTTAATGGCTAGCAATCTAGCATTTTCCTGTGATAATAAATCTTGTTTTTTACTTCAGGATAAGCTGTGTTGCTGTTCTACATTTGTTTACTTCAAACTAATGTCTGTTCCACTCACAGAACCATCAATCTATCATCTGCATAGTAGGTAAGTAACATTGGGTGGAGGCTGAACCCAGAATGAGGAGGTGAGGTGTAGAACACTGAGCCAGTGGCTGTGTGTGTTTCTGTGTGACGGTACACAGACGCAGTCTGGCCACCACACGCAAGGGAACATCTGATCAGAGAGCAGCTGTGTGTTAGGTACAGTGTTATTCCAGTGTGTCAGCCTGAAACAGCATAATGGCAGGTCATTTATTACAGTCAATGCCTCTCTTACTCTGTGTGTGTTTGTTCATCTACAAGCATATGATAAGAAGAAAAGATGTACTGCTGGAAGGTGTCCTTGGCCCTTTGCCCTGTCTATCCATCTCTGTCCAAACAGCCATGTGATTTGTTGACTGTTAACCAACTTATGTAACGCAAGGCAAATTTTGTTTGCTTTTTTGAGTTTCAAGAAACGTTTCCTACAGGTTAAATTATATCTTCCTAAGAAACATTAAAGTTGGATATTTCCCAACTTTAGATTACTTTGTGGTACAGAAGTCAAACAGAAGTCTTTACAAAGGTCAGAACATGTCTGTATGTAGCCATGATGACTTTTCCGGGCGGGGGGTTGGGGGGTTTAAGACAGTTCTGAGTACTTTTCCCTTTCTGCTATTGGTTTTGTATGGCTGATGTCTGTGGCATGCATGGTTGCATCTAACTGGAGTCTGTTCAATGTATCTGATCCCTACAGACCAGGTCTGTGGATCTGGCTGGAAGTAGACTGCCAAAACAGTGAGTTTCTTAGGAATCAATTACAGTTATTGATGAAGTGAGGGCAGGAACTATCGATCATATGAAACACATGCGTTTGTGTACAGAAGGGTGACAAAATAAACACACATACTGAGTTTAGCATGAGTTCACATGGAGAACTGTACTCAGCACACTTTGGAAGGGTCCCTGTGAAATATCAACAGCCTTTTGTTCATTCATCTTATATTCTATATTTATTATATTATATTCTGAAGTCTTAATGTAAATCTGGGCATTGTGAGGATATTTAATGACAAATCATGTACAATCTGACAAGCTCCAATCTGATTGTCTGACTTTCTGAAACTTAGAATAGGGACACATTTACCAAGTTGATACAAATGAGATTTTTAGGAAGTTTTGTTTGAGGCACTTGATAGCAAGTATATTAACAAACAAAACTGAACATTCTGAACATCTGCTTTATATGTCAAATAATCGGTATTTATTACATGTGGACAGAAATTCTTATCAAACTCTACACAAAAGGTTTCGATAAAACACTCATGGTGACTGCCACACTATTATCAATTCATTTAAATTTGGTATATTATTGTAGTATATATACTCAGATAAATCACCATCTAAAATCTAACAAACTGTGTCTGGCCATCTTACATGTAGGTCAGATGGTCTCAAGTGGGAGGATCTTGGCCAAAATAAGCTGTGATGTGGACCAGACTTTACGCCAACGGTTTAAAGTTTGCTACATGAAACTACCACTCATGCACAGTTTGCAACTGTGGGTGATTTTTTGATTAGAGCTGTAAATCTCCCTGGACAGCGTCTGTTCAAAGGTGTCAGACGCTAAGATCTGTCTCCCACTGTCTCTCTTGAAATGATTCGACTTTGTCTTGGATAGCTCTGTGCAGTAACTCTGCTCTCTGACCAGACCCAGATGGAACAAAGATTATCTTTCATTTAGCACTGGTAGCAGAAACGTGGGGCAAGTGCATTATTGTTACAGTATAGCAGTAATGTGATTTATGTTATCAATATAAATGTTGCTAGTCTACATTGCCGTTCAGAAGAGATTTTATTTTAATATGACTTTTAGGAACCTTTTACAGTATGTATACAGTTATTTCTGTACCACTGAACTAACAGACAAGACTCTGCTAATAATCTCTAAAATATACGGGATGATTTTTGATGACCTCATTGTGGAATGCAAGTTTTGCTTTTTGAGATAAAGGTTTAACTGTATCTTTGTATGATGGTGTGGGAAGAGTAATTCCTAAAAATATAGGATAACTGTTTTGTTTTGTAAAGGCGTATAGTTGGTCTTCAAATCATTTACGTTATACCAACAACTTTATCTTTGAACATTTGAAAAGTATGTTAGTTTTAGGGATGTCTACAGTACATGCCAGTCTAATCCTACAAGCAGATTCCATATTTAGTCTTTTTTAACCAGGAAACAGATCACAGATACTAATCACTCATCTTTTGCTCATGGTCATATCCAACGTTTTGTCCAATGCCATGAAGAATGAGAATGTAAAACTCAATATATGCATTTGACATTTAGGAATTTGGCAGATGCTTTTATCCAAAGCGACTTACATTGCATTATACTCATTGATCACTATACATTGAATATGTGCAATCCCTGGGATCCAACCCATGACCTTGGCGTTGTTAACGCCATACTCTAACCACTGAGCTACAGGAAAGCATGTAAATATGCAAATCATGGTTCTGTAACAAACCCTTCAATATGTCCCAACCCAAAATCCTGCTTCAATATAAAATATGTCACCACAGGAGAGAGTCATGTTAACAATAACATTTACACAAACACTGTTGACATCAGTTCATTTACATGCTTCTTGATCAACCTGCAGATGGTTGATGATATTTAAAACATTCTGGCAAACACTGAGCACATTAACATTTGTACTGGCAATTTTCTGTGGAGGGGGAACAATCTTCTTGGTCTGGCTCTATTTCTGGTCAAATATAAACAGTTCTGAGAACAGGTGGTTGGAGGATTTTCGGCTTTTCCTCATCTCCATTTGGTTGCAATTAAGTGTAATATGGGATGTCATAGTCACAGCACAGTTTTTCTGGATATCTAGCTTTTAAATGTTTGTTTTGGAGATTCACTGTGGCAGATGGTTTTAACTGTGTGGCTTATGAAAGTCATTATTGAAATAGTTTTACATGCATAAAAACATTTTGTTTGCGACATTTTAAAGAGAAACACCCAACATTAGTGGCATAATTAGTTTACAATATTTAGCGAGATAAGTGTCTTTAGCAAGTTGTGTCTGTATGTCAAAAACACATTTACAGAATGCTCAGAAAATGTTCTGAACATGTACATTCAAAAACACTATTTCTCCATAGAAAATAAACATCACAAATGAGATCAATATCTCCGTTGCTTCTCCTTGACAAGTTTAGCAAATGTATTTTTTTATTGTGTCGTAATCCATACTGTACTATCATAGTTGTGTACCCTCCAGTCTCAGAAGATATTTCAACGTCTCAAACTCGGATGCAGACAGCACAAGATCTTCATTGTGACCTCCGAAACACAACCAAGATATTGTGAATTGGTGGCGAGGGCGAAAGAAAGGGGCATGCCCGTCTCAAGCACCGCCAACTCGAACTGCGATCGCTATAAACGTCTCCTCATACACCAGACCCGAATCGCGCATGGTTCCGGTTATTGTCAGAAAGGCAGTCGGGAGCAATGCAGTCTAAACAGGAGAGTCAGTGCCCTCAAGCACTGAACCGGACATGCCCCTCTCCCAAACCCCAAACTGACACGCGTCGCCTCCCCTGAGACAGTGGGGACAGGGTGACACACAACGTTTAAACTCTTTGACTTTATAACTTATTTTTCAGTTTTTTGCCTCTCTAAGCGGCTAAATAGTTCCCTAGTTTTTTTCTCACACACACACACAAGGCTTCCTGAAGACAGCAGCAAATGACGCGGAACTCATGCGACTTTTATGAGCTCTGTTGCGCGTAGTGCTACGCCACATGACCCTGACCTAACCTATAAACAGGCGTAATTTTTAAAACGCTCTCAACAAGCTTGATGCAGCGATGAGTTCCCTTGCTGAGGAACTCAGCCATTCACAGTCCCTAAAAATACTCAAAAATATCTTTATTTGATCTTAAAATTTTATCTAAACGTGTCATGAGATATAAGTGTGTGTGTGTGTGTGTGTGCGCGCTTACACGCTTTCTAAACATGCATATAAACATGAAAAGTGCTAATGATACTATCATATCTTACAGCCATCATACTGTCTTCCTCACAACACATTTATTCTTGATCGACAAGCCACAGCTTAAGGGAGACTTTAAAGCTGCAAATCATATCTTATATCATGCATGATGAGCAGCATGCATGATGATCAATTCCAGAGACCTTCATAATGGCAATGCCTATACGCATAACATACAGTTGCATACTACATACCTGTAGTTGCAGTTACTTATAGTTACTAGATGTCTAAAGTTGACTCTTAAAATAAAGTGTCCCATCTGTGGGACCTCAGAAACACCGAGCAAAGTGACGTTTTGCTGACAGATCTTAGCCAATCCACTGTATGCTGAGCGATGTGAGAGATTTCACTAGCCCAGGGTCATTATATTATACATTTGTATATGTCTGGTTTTGATTATGTATAAACCATATAATAAATATAAAAATAAAATACATCGAATACGTTTGTACAAATTATTTTCCTTGATTAATTTTAAATATAACTCCTGAATATTTATGATTTACATGTTTATGCAGCTGATTACTTTATATTTTCTCTTGCAAAATAAGTCTGAAAACACAACAACAAACCCAAACAGCTCTGGCGCTCTGGCATTGTGATGCGTTGTTCTCTGGAGCTCTGACATTGTGATGCGGTGTTCTCTGGAGCTCTGACATTGTGATGCGGTGTTCTCTGGCGCTCTGGCATTGTGATGCGGTGTTCTCTGGAGCTCTGACATTGTGATGCGGTGTTCTCTGGAGCTCTGGCGTTGAGATGCGGTGTTCTCTGGAGCTCTGGAATTGTGATGCGGTGTTCTCTGGAGCTCTGGCGTTGTGATGCGTTGTTCTCTGGAGCTCTGGCGTTGTGATGCGTTGTTCTGTGGAGCTCTGGCATTGTGATGCGGTGTTCTCTGGAGCTCTGACATTGTGATGCGGTGTTCTCTGGAGCTCTGGCGTTGAGATGCGGTGTTCTCTGGAGCTCTGGAATTGTGATGCGGTGTTCTCTGGAGCTGTAGCTTGCTGTCTGGGCTCATACGATCTGCATCAGTCCCCCAGACGTGCAGGATATCTGCGAATGCATGTTTGCCATTAGTGTAGAGGCGTCTCAAAGCACAGCAGGAGAAGTAAGCACCTGTTCCTTATCACCTCACATCTTCAGCCAAATAGAGCTAATCTCAAACACATGACATAAGCGGATATCCTTGTAACAGAGCTGTTTCAGTCTGACAACACTGACACTTCTCAATTGTACATACACACAATTCTACTTGTAATAAAATACAATCAATCAATACAAAAATGCTTGGGTTGCTTTTTTATGCCTTTTTTTAAGTCTTAATTTGCAATTTCATAGCAGTTTAGGAGAAGTTATAAATATTTTGTAGACCGCAATCATACAAGATTGTCCAATAATAAGTATCATTAGCTTAGCATTGTAAACTCTTTCTGTCGACAGATGGTTTAGTTTTACAGTAAGGTTTATTTGTTCCAAAATTTGAAACTCCCTGAAATGTTTTACCACACACCTTATATACATTAAAACTCTGCTATGTTTATGACAGCAGTAACATTGTCCAAATGCTAACTGGAGTTTGCTTATTGAAAGCAGAGGCGAGTCTCTGTTAGGACATCCAGTTAGAATGTAGCAAGCTAATGACAACCTGCAAACAGACAGAAAGCAGTATTCTCTTTGTTGTGTTCCTACAGGCCAGCGTGACAAGACCTCCTGCCCTCTGTTAGGAAGTGAGAGACTGTCGACTAGCTGAGGAACCGTGAGGCTACACTACACAGGCTACACTTCATACATGTAAACAAAGAAACTTTGCATTTAAAGGAAGTTTGAATCAATAAAACCCACTGCATGTTTGAGTGCTGTGTAATGAGCATTATACTATACAATGTATAGTATAATGCAATGTAAGTCGCTTTGGATAAAAGCGTCTGCCAGATGCATACATGAGTGATATCAGGGTGGTTTTGTTGGTCACTACTAAAGTCTTTGGCATCTGAGCACTGTCTGAGACATTGCTAATGAGACATTGCTAAGATCTCTACTGAAATTGCATGAGACAACTGGCGTCTTTTACTCGAAATACATGTGAAATGTGATACTTAAAAGTCTCAATTTGCCCTCCATGTCATCACATTGCTTTCTGTTAGAAACAATTGGGATATTGAGGAGATCTTGTTTTATTGTTTTCTTTCATGAAATCTGCTGAAGTAAAGTTTTAGCTCCATGTTCCAGGTTGCACTTGTAATGTAAATGAAGTTTTCAGTTGTGTTAAGTATCGACTCTCTCAGATGTTTCTTCTGAATTATCTTTGAAGAAGCATAAATAGACGCAAATGAAACAATATAAATTGAATCGAATTGAAAAATATTAGTGATATTGGCCTGTAAGACAATCTGGTTTTGGATACATATGATAAACATTTTTAGTTAATGAAATCTTTAATAATATTGATCTCTGACTCTGCAAACTTGGTCAGTTTAGTTTGTGTCATTTCTTCTGAAACTAATGGAGACATGTGGCAGTTTGTTTTTCTTATGTTTTAGGGTCTTGAGAGAAATATCTGAGATTCAGGCAACTTAAGATAATGTTTCCATTTGCTCTCTATTTATTCTCTTTGCTGTCTAGGGAAAAATATTGAGCTCTAAGTAATCGTTCGTTTTACTTTGATGGTAAAGACAATATTGCAGTGTTCACCTTTCTGATGAAACTGGTTGAGGAATTGTTGCTTGTAAAGCTAGTTAAACACTGATAGCCAGCCATGCTGCTCTTTCCAACAGGTAGAGGAAGATGTACCAAGAGTATGTGTACGAAGATGTACACTAAGCGTATGTGTATGTACTTTTAATTACTGCCAGATTGATATTTTTCAAATTATTATCCCTAATTGACCTAATTGGTTTCTTTTCTCATTTTATTTCTTCTGTCGCCTTTTGCCAAGTTTTGTCTCAGCTCCTGTCAGAGTCTGCAGACAAACAGTGTGTCCCATTGAGTTTCTGAGCCAGTAACCGTACTGAAGTCTGTATTTAGTCTGGATGAAATGTATTTCATTATAAAAGCTGGTACAAATATTAGCATTTAAGTAGAATTACACTTATTCAGAATGAAGCCTTCAGTTCTGGCAGATTTAGAGCTGGAGCAGTTCCGCATGCATTAGCAGGCCTTTATCAAATTAAACACCTCCAACAGCCCTGGAGATCTACACGGTTTACTGTTTATGTACAAATCACTAATACAGCGAAACCAATACACTGAAATCATTGATTTTGGTTTCTCCAGGCTTTGTTCCAAATGAAAAATGCATACCTCTACATAACTAGAGACCCAGACAGCACACACACAAACTGCCTGATGCACATTTGACAGAGTTTTTGCACATGCAGAGTCAGAGTTCTAGTCTGATTAATTCAGTTAACATCAGGTAATTTAAGTAACATCCGATTTTTGATGATATACACTGTTCTCTATAACATGAAGGCTAGAGGCCACTTTCAAACACGTTTTAATTAGTTTGGTACAATCAAAGATTTAATATAAAAGGGGGCATCAGATGTCTTTATTTTTTAAAGTAAGTAATGTTTGCTCATCCCACCCTCCAGTCATGCTTCATATCCACCTCCTAAAACTAACCCCTGACTCTGATCCCACTGACTCTGTACAAGGTAACAACTTTATCATAAGGAACAATGATGATAGATAGATACATTTCTATTCCAGAAACTTCCTGTGATATGAATCTTTCGGGTGATTATGTAACATTACATATGATTATATAACAAACATATCATTCCATCATTTTAGCATGTTCATTTAGCTGTGGTTTAGTTATTGAATCATATGTAAACAGACTGCAGGATAATTGAAACATCTTTAACTATAAAACTTTGCATGTGATGTCTCAGCTCCAGGGCTTCTAGTTTAACCCCACAGCTACCCACACAGGCCTGGAAAAACTCTGTTCTTATTCCCAATGGATGAGCTTAACCAGATCACTGTGCTGTGAGACAGAATCATCACAAGCAAACGGATAATCATTATATTTCATCAGCTGGACTCTAGTGAGGTCCTGTCATTGTAAAACCCCCTCTAATAATGATAGAATTTGTAGTGTTCAAGCACAAAAAAACAAGACAAAGTACAATCAGGTCAGGATCTAAGGCACACGCTGTTTCATCTGTGTGTGAGGCATGTGTTGAAAGCTCTGATCCTTTCTCCAGCTCTGCCTCTATTAGTAGCTTTTCATTTGGAAGGTGAGATGCTGGACTTTGTCAGCATAAAGACAAAAAAACTGCGGCCAGCCTGATAAATGGAGCTTCAGGGACTGGTTGCCTATTTCAGCTTGTTTTCTGTCTCTCTAACCATTGCCACATGTGTAATATCACACAGCAAAAAAGATTGTTTGATAGTGTTCTGCAGTCTGCTTCAGAACACATGTATATAATGTGTGTATATAATATATATACATACACACACATACAGCATGATAGAATTATGAGACCACATTACAAATATGTACAAAATGCAAAACAAACATAAGATAAAGAAGTACTTCAGATTCATACTGTCATACTGATCCAAATGCAAAGCAAAGACATTCCAAATAATAGATTTTAGAGTTCATACAAAATATGTAATGAAACAAGTACATTAAAAATGTGTTAATAAAATGTGTAAATGGCGAAATGACTTCACTGTGACCAGTACATGTGCACTTCACTAACGGCCTTGTGGATTCAGTGGCTCGTACAAACCAATATCTTCTAGTGTTTTTAGAGTGATGGAAGCTCGTCTTTCAGTACAAAACAACAGCTGAGTTCCCAAAAAACGCAAGCTCCACACATTTGTACACAGCTGGTTGGCCCTGATTTCAGGCGGATATAAAGAGCTCTTTCTTGGGGTGAAGAGAGCGAGTACAATCACTGTTTTTGCCTTTCACTGACGCTCTGACTCTTGGCCACATGAATACCCATGGAGGCTGGACGCCCACGCAGCTGGGGTGAATCTGTGGAGGAGGACAATGGGCTGGAGAGGGCACCTCCAAGCCAAAGAAGAGTGCATCTTTGTTGGTCACAGGTGGGCCATTGTGCACACTTGTTCATTATGCATGCATCCCAACAACTGAAGTCATCAGCTTCCTGTCCAGACCCTGACAAATGAAGAAAACACAGACAGCCATCTACAGGCATTACAGAGCCAAGAGTGTGAGGTTAAAACACTAAATTCACATAGATGGGTGACAGATAACAATGGGATGATCAAACTGAGAAATGTTGGTTAGACATAAGAACAATATAGTTTTATTTGTTTTGTCTGTGTCTCATAAAAACTCTTTATTCTTGATTTGCACTCACAAAAGCAACTTCCCAAAGCTAAAAGGAAATGTATATGATGTTTACAAATGGTACACAGTGGTTGTCAAGCTCTGCAAAAACAAAGCACCATAAACAGTGTTCGTGCAGCTCAACTGGCAGAGCATTGTGTTAGCAGTGCAAAGTGTAGCTGAGTGCAAACCTTGAATGCACTTTCAGTTGCTTTGGATAAAAGTATCCAAATGTCATTCACAAACTGGTTCTGTCTCAATTTTTGTCTCAATATACTTTGTGACTCATCCTCCAGTCGGCATATCACAAGATAAAGGCTGTCTTTCTGCTAACTAAACTAAACTAAATACTTACTTGATCCACATTACAAGAGCTTCAGGTTTCCTGAAGAGCAAACGTTGAGAGCTGTTACCTGGTCTAAAGATAAACTTCATTTTTTCTGTCTGCCAGTGTGGTTTAGCTGCTCTGTTGGCTGTAACAAAGTACTTCTCTCAGCAGAGAAAATGACTTGTGTCATTTAACATCACTTCAGCTTAAATAGTGGATGATAATGTGGATATGGAATCTGATCAGAAATATGACAGAAAGTGACTTCCTCCTGGGTCAATATAAAAAAACAGTGCCGAACCACCAGCCTTAACCATAACATACCCCTTCATCTAGAGGGAAACAATAAGCTGTACATCTTGTACAGTACATAAAACCAGTGTCCTAAAACCAGACTGCCAGGAATGTTGAACCAGAAACATGTGAAACTCATCTTCACTGACAGCTGCAATATGGAAATGTCTGATTTCTCATTACAGCAAACGTAGTAAAATGACATACTGCACAATGTTGTTGCTTGTTACCACTTATATAAAGGAATAACCAACAAAAGGTGCATCAAATAAAACCTACATTTATGAAAGTTACCAATCATAAAATTACAAATGCTGAGTCAGTCGTTTTCAGCATATTGGAGGAAATGAAAAAAATCGAATTTTAATAAATAAATACATTTCCAGCTGAACAGTGCTTGTGTCCCTCTTGGCTCTGCGGTTTAACGTTTAAGAGGGTTTTTTGCAGATGATGTACCACACACGCGTCAATGGTTTTATTCATTAGGTGTGATGACTTCTCAAAGCAAAAGGGTTTTGCTGAAGTTGGTTTTTACTCTATATACCTGAAGCACCTATGTGCAGTAGATCTATGTGCAGTAGATCTATGTACAGAACACTTATCCCTTCTCCGTGCACAAACATACACACACATTTGGACTGGGCATATGGCCACCAACTGTAGCTTTGGCTGACGATTAAAGCCGTGGAATCTTTCCTGTGTCAGTTTAAATTTCACAAGAATTCCTCAGTGCAGGTACTGCATAACACCGCCTCACCTACCATCAGACCACTGGACCTTCTCTGCCAAGCCTATTTGTTTGCTGAGGGCCAATGGAGGTTTACTCAGGAGGGTGGTGCTACCATGTTTAAATTGCTCATGAAATAAATAGGACCACGTCTGAAATAGTAAGTAGTTCATTTAAAAAGGACATTGGCTTGCTTTTGAGACCATACAATAATGGATGTGGAAGTGTTGCATCTTCAGACAATCAATGAACACAAAAATAAGCATCACCGAAGATAGATAGAGGTAACAGAAGATCTGTTAAAGCTCTTGACTGGTCGACCGTTTGCAGCAACACTTCAAGGTGGCCTGCTGCTGATGTCAGAGCGGTCAGTGAGTTTGTTGACCTTAGTTTGTGTGGGTTTGACAGAAGGAAAAAATGTTGCTGTTTTGCATAGGAAATCAAGGTAATCGCCTCCAGAGTTGGGAGCCTAACTGACCGAGCTTCTTACCCTACTCCATTTTTACAGGTTTTAACTCTGATATAAATATGACTTCTGAAATCTGCATCTTAATCGTGCAACCGTGGTGTCTCCAGGCTCACCACAGGGGAACCACGGGAACCAGCGTGTACAGGAGTGTTGTGCAGAGGAGTACAAAGCAGACGTTCTTCGATGGAGCCCTCCTGGAAGGCAGCAGATCAGGGAACTTGGGCACCGCATGCCCTCTGCAGTGGTAATGGAGGCTATTGTTGAGGCAGCTGCTGGGGAGAGGGAACAGAAGCTGTCCATACATCTTCACCTTAAATACAGCCAGACACAGTCACACCCCATTTCCCCCAGACATTAATGAGCAGACCCCAGCAGATCGAGAAATCGAGCGAGCATGCATATGCTTTTGTGTCTGTGCATATGATAGAGTTGGAGGTGAATAAGTGCATGAAATGTTCTCCCTTTAGTTCCAGAACTGGAGGTCTGTTCGACTGCTCTAAATTGAATTAATTAAATGAACCGAAAGCCATGCTGAGAGTCAGAGTCCACCCAGCAGATCAGTATCACTGAAGAGATGAGAGAGAAGACCATTCAGCAAGTTCTCTCATAAGACTCGACCCCTGACCTACTAAACCCACAGAGCTCCTCCAGTGGGAGCATTCACGCCTCAGAACCTCTCGGACCTCTCGAAGATCTTTCAAATGCTGCAGCCAGACAAATGACTGAAGGACCAGTGACATCTACAGAGGCTATGTGACCAGATCAGCCTAAATTGATCTGTCAGGATGGCAAAATTAATTAATTTGCCCAAACCAGACCAACGCCACACATTTATCTGGACAGTAATAGTTAATAAAGTCAGTTAGTTCTATGACAGATCATTGCTTAGGATCTCTGCAGACTAGTCGCAGATCAAATGATTTTAATTGCACTTCCTTAGTACTCTTGCGAGCTGGAGGAAAATTTCAATCCACAAACATATGTATGGTTATCATGCAACAGGCAAATGTATCTGGAATTACATGAACGTGCATATAAAGTGAAACTGGAGTGCTTTGCTTTTTGAAAGAACTTTATAAGTGAACTAAACCACAGACTTCTAGGATGGTATTAGTTAGTTGGAATGCTTACAGGCAAGCCAAAATTCTTACAAACCACTCTAACTAAACTAATCTAATCTTATCGAATCTAATCTAACCAAATCAAGTGTCATCCAAAGACTGATAGAAATGATAAGCGAGCTGAAAATGTGTGTTTTTAAACTTCATGACAGAGCTATCATCAATAAAAACATGCAATGGATTATTAAGAATGAGCAGGGCTCATGATTCCTAATTTATATTTTTGATGTAATGTAAAAATGTAAATGTAAATTTACATACAGAATGTAATGGTTTCAGTTTACTGAAGGTGAATGTAATAATTAAAATAGTAGTAAAAGAAAGAGCAACAGAGAAATACATTCCTTAAATTACATATTTTTCTTTATGTATGTTTTGTTATGAGTATTTTACTACTATTCTTTTTTATGTACAGCTGCTTTGAAGCAATGTAACATTGTAAAAAGCACTATATAAATAAAATTGAATTGAGTATGTTTATCATTCATAAAACTCTACCACTTAAATAATAAATGCGTATTTTCCCCTCCAAACTAAACACAGAATTGTGCTCAAATCCCCCATCAACAAAAATACATAAAACTTCTGACAAATTCAGACATTCAAACTGATTGAAACGAACAGAACATTACTATTCAATGACAAATGGAACAAATATACTTCACTAACCTTGAAACAGAATGAATCTCACAAATGTTTAGATGAAATTTCAGAATAAAGCAAGATATGATTCATTCAATAAATGTGCTAGATTTTAAAATAAGATTTTAAGATCTTTAAATGAAATGATGTCAGGGTGTGTTTGGGGGGGGGGGGATGCGGGTGCTAAGGGGAAAGTCCCAGGGCATGACTCCATTGTTAGAGGCATTACCCTGTTATTATGTTAAAGCAGAGATAAAACACATAACTGTAACTAATGAAGGTGATTTCCAGTGAATTACATTTAGGAAAGGAATCAGAACAAAATTAGAGAGCTAACAGTGTGCAACTTGCAGTGTGAACAGCACTCGCTCTAGTGTGTGTCTGCAGCTTACACATGCTGTGTGAAAGAGGACGTGTCCAAGGCTACACGCGTGCTGTACTATTACACCTAACCAACATTAAATTGCCCTATTTACTGCACAAGCAACCCATAAACACTTAAGTGATCCCTAAACAAAAAGCCATTGCTAAACTAGCTTCTTGTAGATACGTGTTTCTCACCCGTCATCTGAAGTGAGGCAATAGCACCTCAAAGTGCTGCCAGCGACTGTATGACTCAATGGAAGCAGAACATGTTAGTGCCAGTGCTCAGAAACAATAGTGACCAGTCATGGCAGATTCTATCTGATCCCAGAGGCCAGTCAACAGCACTGTCAGTGTGCAGGCCTGTGAATGCTTGAGCTACAGTCACAATAATGCATTAGGATAAAACAGCCGCAGCTCAGTGAAATGACACACTCTACTCTCTCAGGCCAGTCAGTAATCTAATCTGTGATCTGCTGCATTTTGCCCCTAAAGCAGAGCCTTTGCTTGTGTGGTTGTGGTCACGGGTGGGGAGTAGATTTGTTTTGGGGGGTTGGAGTGGAAAGCATGTCCAGTGTGTATGCGTGCATGTGTGAATTTTTTTTCTCTTTTGCTGGTGGGCAGGTTGGGTGGCGCTGTGTGCGTGTGTTAGTAGTTATGAAATAGATCTGGCAGTTGGCCCGCACAGGACATTTGACCTTGATTTCTTTTTTTCAAACTCTGTCTTTTCCCTTCGCAGAGGCTAAAAGGCTCAAAAGGGTGGAAAGCAAAATATTTATTTAAGGCTCCTGGACGCCAGGTTGCATAAAAGGTTCCACAGGAGTTTGCATCAAACCTCAACCTTAAAACCACAAATTCTGTTTTTGTAGCCATAAAACTGCCCCCACCAACAGAAAAAAAAGATTTCCATTCCGTTGATTCTTATAAATTTAAATGAACTGAAAAAATCTGGTTTACTCCCAAAAGGAAAATATTGTCTTAAATATATTTTGTAATATGTGGATGACAGAATGTTTATGAGCAACAGTTTATCTAGAAAGAGTTTAAACTTTATCATATCAGTATTTTCATTTTTTTTTTTTGCTTCTTCATCTTGATTAAACATGATTTCATATAACAATACTAGTTTGATGGATGAAGGAAATCTTCCAAAGTCATTACGACCCACCATATGTTAAACCTTGCCTCAACCAATGATATAACAGCAAACAAGACACAAATACTCAGGTGTTTCCTGGACAAGATGAACATGTGTTTAAAGATCTGAGGCTTTGGCTTCAGTTCGTGCTGTGATCACTTCCTCTGTAGAAATGACCTAGGGGTGAAAGGTCACTGTAAGGGGTCAGGATCACTTGTAGCTGCAGGCCATCTCCACCCCCTCTGAAAGCTGGACTCAAGACAATGGCAGGGGCCAGGTCAACCTGAACGACCAACACAGAGAGTCCTTGTTTACAGACTCTAACCAACTTGACCAAAGTCTTTCATCTTGTCTTTGGTGATGTCATGGGGATGTAAGGGGGTGCTCAGCTCCTTAATGTTTGAAAGGGTGTGAATCATTGATTAAGTAACATATGCAGCCAGAAGTTGTCTGCATTATCTACTGCACATATAAACCAATTCAAATAAAAGATTTACACTTTATTTTTAATTGCTGTTTCATTTTTTATAAGTTTAGGATTTGGTTTAGGGTTAGTTGCATGTAATTATGCAAAATTTAAAGTACATGTAACATATAACCAAAGCACTGTTACTAAACAGTTTTACATTGTACCTTTTGCAAATCATTATTTTTACTTCAGAATCCCTGTTATTGTATCTAGAAAATATGAAAACGTGCCAGAGTCCTCTGTGTGTCTCTGTGTGAACATGCCCTAAGCATAAACCAAAACCCAGAAGTCTTCCAGTCACCCAGCCAGCTAGTTTTACACCAAATAAGGTCTAACTAAAGCCCCGCTGAAAACCAGGCAGTAAGAGGATTAAATCTAAACAGCCTGAGAATTTTTTGAGATACCTGACTCATTACCACAGCTTACCTCTCTACTGCCACTCCTGGAAATATTAATACAGTAACACAGTCTTTAACCGTGTTGTAGCTGAATCACAAAGGTGTCTTTCAGAGTTACTGTTTTATATTTTTATACTATTTTACTGTAATATATTTTATTTAGTGTATGAAACACCAGGACAAAACTGTTTTCTGATGGGCTGAGTGAGATTCAATATTCACAATCAATGATTTTTCTGTCTAAGATTTTAGTGTAAATGATATTGTGTATAATGTTGTGATGTTTCGTCTGAGAGTATTAGTAAGACAGATGATCTGATAGTCAGTTAATGTCAAACCTATTCAATAATTCTAAATAGTCCCCAAGTCCCAAAATAACATTTACATTGTATTAACATGTCTTGTAAATCATGTAGGTAAAAATAGCATTTTATGCTATGCATTCATGAACTATAAATGAAAATGATTCTTTAAAAATAAATACTTTTCTTTCATATTAAAGAAACAGTGTGGAAAGCATGCTTTATTTTTACCTGTATTTTTACTGTGTGTTGCACCTTTCTAAACCAATATTAAAGTATCAGAAGTCTTTCTGTAGCACAGCTGCTAGAGCATTGGTACACCAGAGACATGGGTTCAAATCCTATGGAACACACAGACTGAAAAAGGCACATGACTAAATTATTTTAGATTTAAGCTTCTGCTGAATATAATGGCGATACACACACAGTTCTTGGCAGATTTTGGAACTGAAACAACTCATATGGAATGATCAAATGACACAGTACAACCATTTCAAAAATGTCAACAATGCTTATGATATTGGGAAAGTTCTCGTCTTAGCTGGATGGTATCAGCTGGTACTACCACTGCTGTTGGGTGAGCTTTACGCACACGCAGCGTTCAACGCTGACATGTTTAGAGAGAGACCACACGTGTGTGTGTTTGTGCTGGAGCATGAGCTGATGAAACGCCCTGCTACAAGTGTGTCAACACACCCTATGGAAAACCGCAGCACCCTTGAAGCCCACTCTCAAGCTGTTGCTGTTTTTCTGACCCTGTCGTTCTAAGATTGCACATTAAATCTTGTTTGTCAACAAACTATTTTGGGCCAACTTTTTCCTCTAAATGTCCAGTAGAATTTATGTCCTTGTGCTATGAACAGGTTTTGTGGGCCTTAATAAGCTTATTAAGCAATTTCACAGCAGTTGTTTGTTTTAAAAGTTTTTTGCAAGTGACGCCAGAGACATATTGAAAATGGGTTGTAATAAAGCGTTCAACAGCAGAGAGGAAATGGTTTAACCTACCATTCCACAAAGCAGTTTTAATCAACCCTGTCAATGACACAGCAATATAAACCCCCAATCAGATCCAGTAATGAACTCTGTTGAAAGTACGGGTTCAACCCACAAAAGAAATGACATTTAGATTGGTCATGACCTTTTGGCCCTTCAAGATGTAATAAAGCTTCTCATGACAACGTTTTTCTGTCAACACGTTTCTGTATGTGACCTCTGGAAGTGAACAGGGAGGTTTCCTGACGGAGCAGAATGCAGATGTGCAGCTGTTTATGTGAACTTGTGTCAGTATGTGGCTAATCTCTTCTCTTGATGACAATTCTGTCATCATTGTTAGTCATTTATTGTTTGCATCTATGCCAGGAATGTTTTAAGGCAAACAAATATTACATAAATAAACTGCATAGCAAGTAAAATATTAAACATTATTATGTCTGGGCAATTTTTTTAATCGTTGGTCAATGAACAACAGCTTTAGTAATTACGCCCCGTCTTGCTGTGTGTATTTCATCATTAGCAAACCTTCGACAGCAAAATAAAAATACTGTACATCAAAAAACCTGAATACCTTAAAATAAGTATTGTTGTTGAAAACCTCTGCTGAGGTGATTGTGCTCCTTCTTCACAGGCAGAGGGAGAATCCTAATGAGCATGTGCAGATGAAGTGTCATCACTCGGGTTTGATTCTGAGAGAAGGGATTGCCGCCAGTCTCACCTGCAATCTGCTGCATATACAATATTAGTCAGCTGCATCATCTGTGCAATAACACACTTGTCTCACAATGTACAACTTTCATGTAGTGGAAAGCAGCTTTGAAACAATATGTGTTGTAAAAAGCGCTATACAAATAAATGTGATTTGAAATAAAACAGTTAAAATAGTTGCATTGTATCACTGTCAGTGTTTTTTAATGACATAATGGTGTTTATATTAGCAATTGTTTTTGGGAACAAATGAAGCTAGAATGTGCTGTTGTGCTCTATGTTATCCAAAAGCATGTCTGTCCGGCATGTTTTGTTCTCATTCAGAATCATCATTTGCCCATCCTCATGTCATTCCAGTCCTGTATTTTAGGACATTTGTTTTAAATGTTAGGCAGAATGTTTGGGCTGTACTTTTCTATAGACTGAAAGGGGATGGTAGTTTATTTGGTGAATTTTATTATAAAAGTTATACATTTACTGTATCTATCCATTATTAACCTGATTTGTACTGTATGGAGTGTGTTTTGAACAGCATTTCATAAACAGAAGATGAACACTCCATTCGACAGACCCTTGTGTTTTTCTAAAACACATCAGAGAATCATGAATCTGTCATGACACTGAACGATCCTCTAAAGGCAAAGAAACAAGAACCATCAACTCAAAGAAATCAATGATGTGAAACAAGAGCAAGCCCCAAATTAACCTTAACTGTGCTTTCAGTAGATTCCAGTGGCCATGCTCTGTTGAGTGGCCTGAAGAGGTGAATGATGGATCAGTATTGAGTGTTATAGAGGAACAGGACAGACCTGTCAGGACTTTAATTGATCTGAGAGCTGAGCCTTTGTCAAAGCAATAGTGCTGCCCCCAGCACTTCCTACAGTCATTCTGCTCTAATTAACCACTAAGACAAATGGCCACTTGAGTTAAAGCAGGGCTTGTTGCCTTAGCTACT
The DNA here is from genome assembly GCA_036877575.1 of Botia almorhae. Taxonomy (NCBI): domain Eukaryota; kingdom Metazoa; phylum Chordata; class Actinopteri; order Cypriniformes; family Botiidae; genus Botia; species Botia almorhae. The sequence continues at coordinate 33,050 of JAZGTJ010001471.1, read as the reverse complement.
ATAACTGCTTAAACACACACACACACACACACACTGTACTGCTTAAAAGTGTTTTGGCTGCTGGTCCCAAGCACCAGACTTCTTAACCGAAACATGAACCTGCTTGACCAGAAAGCTGGGTTAAATGCTGAACTAGTATTTCCTGGTGAACAGCTAGATCAGCACCAGACCAGCTCTAACCAGCCCTAAACAGCATGTGGGACAGCATGGTAAATTATGACACAGGGTTAAACTTGTCCCTTCAGCTGGGCAGTGTGCAACCATACACAGACATTGTATCCAATCATAGGTAAACACTTTGGTAATAATGATAAAAATACACTATGATTGCAAATCAATGTGGTTTGTCTGAAACAGTTGAGCAGTGAAGCACAAAGAAGATCTTTGAGCTAGTTAAAGCATCGGAGAGGGTGACGAAAGAGTTTGACCCCTAACAGGCGCGCAGCCTTTTCAATGCCAGGTCCTCACTGCAAACCCAAGTTCTGGAGCTTTGAAACCACACAGCCTGGCCTGAAGACTGGAAAATCAATAACAAGCACTAAAACTCAGAAGTAAACGAGAGCAGCTCTCATGCTTCAGCTGTGCTTCAACTGCTAAGGAATAACAGGCAGCCATCCCTGAAACACTGAATGCATCAGAAAAACTCAGGTGGGCTGTTAGGAGCAGCGTCACAGACTAGCTGAAGGGCCATTCATATTTTCATGTCTGGCTGATGACGGCTTCAGCGCATATATCTGTGGTGATTATGTTTATGTTATAGAGTTTAAGTGTATTGGACAGGTTCATAAAATAGCTTTACCCACAGTTTATCATAGATTTTTTTTCACAGATTTTTTTCTTGCACAAAAATCATTACCTGTCACAATTTAGTTATTTAATTGTTGTGGCTTAATGCAGGGAAATTCCATGTGTTGCCACATCGAGTTTTGGAGAAATATAAGGTTGATATAATTTGATGTATTATTTGAATGCCTGTGACTCCTGACAGATTTATGAGCTATTGGTTTGTCTTTGATTTGAATCTTGCATCACAAATCAGATTATTATTCTTACAATTTGACTGAAATGTATTAAGATGTAAATTTATAATAAAATTACCAGCCAGCTGGCGAGTAACTATTTTTTATTATTTAAATTTTGCTTGTGTTTGGTATAAGCTAAGGACCCTGATATTGGAATATGTGGAAAATATGTTTCCTCTCACCTGAAAGATTTAATCAATCATTGTTTGATTTATTTCTCTCTCATCTGCTTTAATGTCATATTTTGCAAACGATGCATTTCAGTATAGCAAGCCTTTGAAAACATAGCACTCATGCATTCATATTAATAACTGATGGCTCTATAATGTAATGATTTTTATCAACTTTGCAACCAGTTTCCAGCATTAAGTGGATCACATATGTTAAACAGCAGCACAGTGACGCCAGCCTATCCACATTACCTTACAATCTCAACACTGTTTAGGACATATACAAAAATAAACTTCTCAGCAACCCAATATTCACCCAACACAGGCTCTGGCTTACTTCGCAGCCGTGGTTTGTTCGCTTTGGCCTGTTATTAAACAGCTGGAGAAGAGTAGAGTCTTTCAGTTCTCACCTACCTCTATTACTCTAACCCCTCGAAAAAGGACAATTACACATCATTTAAGACTTAAGCAATTAGAGGCCATTTCTGGAAATAACCCCGTTCGACTTAAAGTTGTCTTCTCTCACACAGACCGAAGGGGAAGCGGGGGGGGTGGGGCTGGTGTGCTGATAGGTTCTGTGCTGGTGTCGGCTGAAATTTGTGAGGCAGGTTTGGAGAGAGCCGGGTTAATCAGGGTCAGGACATGAGCAGCTACAGATTGCCAAAGAGGAGATTGGGGTGAAATAGAATCTAACAGCGCTCCAATTACTTCTACATAAACATCAGTAGTGCTGCCACATGCGTGCACACGTTCTGGGTAAGAAAAAACAACATTGGAATGACCTAAACAGTCAAAAGAAATACATGAATACTATGAGCACTGATCCATTGAAAATGATCATTAGTTTATATGTGAGCTTGGCGTATGAAGTAGGGCTGCAGTATCACAAGGATTATATAGAGCTGTGTGTGATTTTGTTGTTTTGCAAAGTCATGACAGTAAAAGCCTACTTGAGATTACAGTTTAAACAGTTGGTTTGGAAATGAGAGAAACATTTTCTTTACAGCATGAGTAATACATTATGAATCATTTTAGGGTTTAACAGAGGAAATCCTGAGATTTGTGACAAAGTGAAGACCTTAACGTTAGAGCAACAATAGACTCAACCCAGAGTTCAGTGTGTTGAGGTAGGAGGTAAACCCTCAACACTATTTATGGGCACACTATAGGCCACAAATCTTAGGTCACTCTAAATTACAAACCAACAGAAACTGACAACAAACTGCAACTCACACTTTACCTAAAAGAAGTCCATCTGCAAATGTGGTCGCCCACGTTACCAAATGCCACAGTCCGCCTTCCTGCAGGGAAGTTGTCATTTCTGCAGTGAATAAACTGCATGTCAGCTTGTCAGCGGGCAGAGAAGAAGCAGATGAGTCAAGCAGCCCTTTGCCCCTCAGCTGCAGGTCTGAATGAGGCCAATCACTGCACTGTCACAGAAAACTGTGGGTGCAATCTGTCACCATGTTAGCGGACCACACCACAGCACCACGATGAGGAGCATGCTATGCTAATGTACGGAACGAATGGAACTAGCATTATATTAATACAAAATATTAATGCTATATCAAATAACATTTAAGTTTCATACATTTATACAATACATATTCATTTATTGAACAGTTTGAGGTTTTATTTTGAGTATTATTTCTGTTGTTATTTGTTGTCGCAGGCCAAGGTGTAATTCATAAAAGGAAACATTTATAAGCACAAACTCAAAAATGAAAACGGATGATCAAAACAATATATATTTAAAAAAAATAATATTCATATTTTATTAAAATTACATATTCAAATGTAAAATGTAAATAAAAGTCTAGGATCCATAACCTAACCCTAAACACAAATTTATTAAGAAAAATTCAAATTTAAAAAAATGTCGCAATGAAATTTGGTTGAGACAACAGTTCAACATCTTAAGGGTCACAATTATTGCTGGATGCCGCTTTCCGTCTCAACGTATTCACCTGAATCAACACATGTAGATGTAAAATACCAGCAAACTGACTTAAAGAACTACATTTGGTCTCTGAATCAAAAATCTTTCTAACCTCTCTCACCCCGTGAGATTTACCACCAACCCAGATTACAGTTTACCTCACAGATGGTACATCATTGTACAAAGTATGGGCATTACTGTAAGGTGTTGCCCATTATTTAGTGGCTGACGAGAGCTCATGGTATTACCACAGGAAGTGACAAGGTGTGGTTGTCATGTTGTCATGTGGCTGTCAAGAGTCCCAACAAGGTTAGTTGTTAGTAAAACTGCATGAAAGCCTGTTATTTATTAAAAAATTAAAAAATAGATTAATCGGAAATGATGATCTGTTTATTATAGCAATGTGTGATTACATTGTTTTATATTTATATTGTCAGATGTGATAACTGTAATGTAATGGTAAACGTGACGACACAGTACATACGTTATGACTACACTGTGAATACATTACGCCATTGTCAATTGTTTTAATAAACATTTGCATATGACCCAATAGCAAGATGTTCAGTAACTTTTTTTATCATTAACATTTCTTTTAAATAAACATATGGGGGACAAATAGAGAAACCATGGTAACTTGGGCAGATTTTACTGCATTTGAGACACCGCTATGCTCACTTGATTATGCATAACATTTAAAATGGAAATCACATATTTCTGCTAATTTTAAATGTTAAACTGGCTTGAGTTTCTGCAACTTTCCATTACTTTTGAATATGTTATGCTGTACATTTAAGAGTGATGAATCAGGAACACATATGGCCGGAACATTGTTTGTATATTCCACCATATGATCAGAAACGAAAACAGATGTGAACGCAGCACAGCAGGTTGGCTGGTGGAAGCCTTTGACTGCAGTGGGAGAGAGAATTTTTACAGAGTATTTTCTAAGAAGATGTTCAATGCAAAACTGAAAAGGTCAAACAGGTGAGAACACAAGGAAAATTGAGAAAGTTGGCTTAGACTTCCTGGAAACAGAATGTATGGACAGTGTGTGGAAAAAAGGAAAAAACTGTGTGTGTGTGTGTGTGTGCGTGTGTGTGGTAGTTCAGCTTATAAGCATTGTTATGTATGCTGTCCAATAAGACATGCCAACACATGTAAGCCAAGGATTTACTCCTAAATCCAGACCCAAATCCTTTTGGGCTTCCCCTCCTTTTTCTGTATCACTCTATTTCACCTCCATCATCAGTGGGCGTGGCGGCATGCCGGCAACATCACCATTTGTCCCACATCAGTGGACTGTGGTTGGTTAATGACAGAGTGGGTTGAGCCGAGACTTCGGTTCCCAAGCCAGACAACTGCAGTGGAACCATCCTGGTTCCTATTACACCAGCTGCTCTTCAAAACCCAACTGATCTCAGCCAAGCAGAACCCGCTCTGCCTGGTCCCTCCGCAACAGAGAAAACATATTTACCCAAAATTCCTCTGATGATATGTGTGCTGCGCAAAATCCTAATAAAGAAGGATAACGTTTTTATTTACAGATTGGCAGTTAACTTGGAAACACACCCCTGACGTGGATGAGGAACAATTAGGAAGAATTCCAGGATGTCTGTTAGTTTTGAAAAAGCAGGGATGGTAGCGCTGCCCAAAGCTAAATACTATAAAAAATATATTCTCAATTTTACACTTGTGTATTATCCGAATTATATTAATACATTAGGTAAGTTTGGCAAATGGAGAGGCAGGGCAGTCTGGCAGGAAGAGGGTGCAACAACCTTTTAAGGCCAAAAAAAGGACTGTAATATACTGAACAATGTGGAAACAATTACCTCTTGGCAAGGCTGAATTTGGCAAAGCTGTGCAGATCTGCAAAGCCAAACTGCCAGACGGCGTGTGTGTGTGTGTGTGCGAGAGAGAGCGAGCGAGCGAGCAAGCGAGTTATTAACTTGATAGAGAATCAGTTTTGATGGAGATTGTGTGATGTCAACACTTACATGCTGCCGGGTAATGACAATTTCTGAACCATTCCTGCTAGAAATAGTCATATTTAAAAGGATCATTTTTAGGATCCTAAAGGATTTGATTTGTTAAACTTTGTAAATTTAGTTTCTCTTACAAAAATGTCTGACTTAGAACAGTCTATGTTATGGTCCGTTTAGGAAGATTAGGTTTTGAGCACTATAAATATAATATTATAAACAAGATAGCTCTGTGCAGTTGAGGTTTTACTTCTGGGAACTATGAAACCACACATTATATTTGACCATGCTGTGCTGTACCGGCTTTTTATGTTATGACGAAGAATATTTTTCCTCATACTGTGTGCATAAAGAATGTGGGTTTCAGAGATGAATTGATTACTTATTGACTTGATTATAAATTAATCATTTTAAAATATTGACAGCTCTATCTTGATTTAATCTATCGACAGATCTAGTATAACCTGTTTACTGGTTTAGTTACTGGTCTAAAGAAATTAGTAATTAGCTTTCCTGTAGCTCAGTGGTTAGAGCATGGCGTTAACAACGGCAAGGTCATGGGTTCGATCCCAGGGATTGCACGTGATCAATGTGTAGTATAATGCAATGTAAGTCGCTTTGGATAAAAGTGTCTGCCAAATGCCTAAATGTCAATGTAGTAATTACACGTAAACAAGAACGCTGCATGTCTGCTGATCTGCTGCTATTGCCTGACGGACTGTTGACCTCTAAACCTCACATAAAAACATTGTGTGTGATTGTTGGTTTAACAGATTCAGACAGCTCCTGTACATCTGAATGCTTTCATATGCATCAGATGAAATAAGTCAACATTTTGACCTGTAAGAACATTCTTTGTTCAGACAGGCATCTTCTCACATTACTAAACTGGTAGAACATGGTGCCAATGCTTTGATTCTTTAGGAAACATACAAACAAATACAACGTATAGCTTGAATGCACAGCAAATCACTATGATAAAATATGCCAAGTGATAAATCTAAATGTAAAATCTACAGTGTCTTATTAAGCAGGGTCAGAAGCTAAAAGTGACTGAAATCTTAACTGTTCCAAACATGAAACAGATGCTGTATGTTGCATTTCTATTCTCATGTGATCAACAGACATCAGTTTCACAGTACAACATCTTTTAACATTCAGTTGAGGAACAATTCATAAAAATCATCATTTATTCGCATTCTCACAGATCATTTCTTCTGTGGATATTTGTTTTTTGGCACACACAGTCCTCCAGAAATCTCTCGTGTGTGTGCATCCACTCTGACTTTCAACAGTTTGTTAGATTGTGTTAATGAAGTGTGTCTCCTGGGTTTCTCAGTATCTGATCCAATGATGGATGGAAAGTAGACAGTTGCGTTTGTAATTCAAACCAACATTTACTCTTAATTCTAGCGTTATTGCACACCTGTGATGAAAGCCACTGCCCTTCATTTACCCCCTGGTCAACAGGATAGAGTTTCTTAGCTGGTTTACCTGTCTGACACACTCGCATGAAAACATCACAAACAGGTTCTACAGACAGAATGAGGGCGACCACAAGCTATGGAATTTCAGTTTTATGATGTCATTGTCTCACAATGAAACTGATTGGCTTTTACGTGGTAAGCATATATGCTCTCGACCGTTCTTCATCTCTCTCTCTCCACACACACACACATTCATCCATATGGATGTGATTTGGGTAATCCTGCAGACTCAGTGAGGAGACAGCTGAGTGAGGTGAGGAGGGGATGATGGGATAGGTTATGTGGCACTGTGTTCCCTCAACCCGTGAAGACATGAATAGACATAAAAACTGAGAACACATGATTGTGGAACAGATCATACAGCTTGCTTAATTGTGAGGTTATTTCTCTCTGTTTGTTTGGTTTTCAGCTTATTTTGCTTCAGTGGTGGAGCGTGATCTTTAGAGTAAAAGAGATGCAATACAAGTGCAAAGAAAATAATCTGAGCTTGGCAACTTTACATCTACTAACTGTGAGATTTCAAGTTTGCTTATAGAGTGCCAGAATACTCATCTGACATATGTGATCGTCTCTTCTGATCCATATGTTCTCATCCAACTGAGTGGCAGATCTTCTACACTGTGAGAAGATAAACAGTACACACAGAAATATATAAGCAGAAAAGTTCTGAAAATAAACCACAAATTATACCACAAATAAAATGATTTAAAGCTCATACATTTAAGGTTCACTAATGCACAAAGTCACACTTCGTAATGTCACATACGAAGTTCTCTTTTAGTTTTCACAAAAGAGAAAACAATGTGGCAACTTCATGAAAGGTTGGAACGCCAGGTACAGTACATAGTGTTACCTGTAGCTTGTAGCAATGAATTCTGGGAATTTATTTTCAGCTGACGTGGGATGGAAGATGTCACAAAGATAAAATATTTATAAGATTAGCTAAGAAACAAGCAGTATCAAACACAACAACAATTCTTACAATACAATGAACAAATTTAAATATTTACTAATTAAACGGATTCATATATTTTCATATACTGTATAATAATACATGACACTAATCAAAAGATATTGACATGAATTACAATTCCTTAAAATATATTTATGAATCAACATTCAGTAATCAATGCACTTGAAACCTTAAAATCTCTTAGATGAAAAACATACAACAGTATGTAGGGTGAAATAGATTCTTGCAAGTACTGGACAATAATTTTTCTTGGAATAAATAAATGGCTTGGCTTGATTTTGTACTTTAACACCTCAAAACACACTTGCATCATTTTTAAATCCTTTATTTCACACTCACTTTACTGCCACAAGCGACCAGACATCCAAATGACACAGTCTAAGAGACACATCACATGTTTACTGCCTATGAATGCAGGTTGGGTGAAAACTAAAACTCAAAAACACACTTACCGGTACTGCTAGAATCACTACAGACTTACTAATGCATGAAACTATGTATTTAATACTTTGCCAACTGACAAAATAAGTCTTGAAGGAAGAAATGCATTTCAGACACATTTCAGACATGAAAAGCACAGGAGGGTCTTTGTTCTGTATGTGCAACTGACCAACTTTTGGTTCAGATATTACATATATAGAGAACTGTCTTACATTCAAAACAACATTTGCTGTAAATGTGTAGGTGGTCCTACAGTATGAACAGCTTTAAAAAGTAGCCGTGCTTCTGTACGCTTTCACAGTCACCCCACCCACATGTTTACAAACATTTCCCAAATGCCTTGGGTGGACTCATGGTTTAAGTTACTATGGCTCCTTTTAAGCTATAATGTCATTACCATTGTTGCTGGGGTTTAGTTTCTTCATTTTCAATCCTGTAAAACGTTATTCTCACATCTTTACCAAACGTTTACTGTAGGAGAGGTAACAGCTATTGGTGTCTCTTGAAGAAATGTTATTTCACAAAGAAGGCAGAATGACCTGTAAATATCGTCTTCACTATTAGTTATATTTTATACATCAAAAGTCTTAAAGATGTTTAAACCTTAATCGTTAACAGAAACCAAATTTTAAACTATTCCAAATAGCTAAGTGGTTTGATCTGACACTTATGTTTGAAGAATATCAATGCAAAAGGTATCAAAGTGAAAAAACATAGACTCCTGACATAGTTAGGAAAAGTCTTCAGTGAGCACAAGGTGATTGGACCTTACTCAATGCAAACAAGGCTGAGATGCCTCACCGGTAGTCCATCTGTAATGTCAGAACAGCACCACCTGACTCATTCAAAGCAATGTCTGTTCTTTCAGAATCATACATCAGACAAAATGGTTAACAGAGTAATTAGTTAAGTTACTGAAAGCTTGGATGACTTTTTCATTTACATTTATGCATTTGGCAGACGCTTATATCCAAAGCGACTTACATTGCATTATACTATACATTGATCACTATACATTGAATATGTGCAATCCCTGAGATCGAACCCATGACCTTGCCGTTGTTAACGCCATGCTCTAACCACTGAGCTACAGGAAAGCACCATCTTAAAAAAGCTGTCAAAATATAGGATTCTGATTCCAAAGCTTTTCAAAACACACACACACATATCGGTATGGTGACCAATGTTGGTGTCAGAATTCCACCGTGTGTTGTTGAAACTTCTGCTCAAGGACACTAAGATGACATTTTCAAAATATTTTCTGGAAAGGTGCCCACCCACTGCAAAGGAATCTGAATCACTGTTTACACTGCACACAAGCAGCATCCATGGACTACCAGCTGGAAGCTGTACTGCGCTGCCACTATACATACTGGAGCCAGTGCAATCAGATGAAATGTGGAGATGGCTAACATGGTTGATCACAGCTCTGGAAATGAAAAATCCCTCAAACTGGCAACCCCACCCACTCACTGCTTTACTAATGGGTCTGCATGATTCATTGTGGGGGGAGTAGAGGCCAACCTGGCAAGCCCACTGACACCACAATATAAATACATGTGAATCAGAGGGGTTGCCTTAATTTCACTGTTTAATCATTGGACTCAACCATGATATAACAGTGTGTTTTCCAATATGTTGTGGAACATCTGAGACTTCTGCTTCTTCAATAATTAAACAGTTTTCCCTGTTAGTGTCCAGGGAAAAACATCAAGGAAATTTGACTTAAGTAATGAGGCCTCTTTTCTCTATTTAAGGTTTTCCTAGCCTGTGAGAGACACCTCATTTTGACAAATACAATTACCCTGAAAAAAGACGGCAAAATATGAAGCGCAAGAACGTGAATGAAATTGAGCTTATTCAGTAATTTAAACCAGACATCCGCGCATTTGGTGTTTCAGCCCCCAGAAAAGCAAAGCTTTCTGCAGGATACAGGGGAATAAAGGCTGGTATTAACCTTTCTACCACTGAATATTAATCAGCATTTAATAAAAGGAAAACAACCCACTTGCCACTCCAAATATTATCAGTGTGACATTACCTTTATTTTCATTTTGCGAGACGTTTCGCAAAAAACTTCAAGATAAACACCTTGTGCTTCAGCATTCAACAGTCTGGAAAGCGGAGAGTTTGACTAGGAAAATAAAATCATGAAATAAAACAAACATGGCACTTGCCGAAGAGACCGTATTGGACACAGCGTTTTCCTTTGGCTCAGTCTGCTTTGAGAGAGATGCATTGTAGGTTTTGGACTGACGAGGGCAACCACGTTTCCATGTTCATGAGCTGGCGCTAGCCAGGAAGACTCCCATTAGAAACGAGTGCGTGTGGTTTCTGGTGAACACGCTTGGGACAGAAACACAAATTCCCTCATTTCTCACTGCAGACCAAAATGTCACTGTAAAATCAGAGCAATATGGTCAGTCATAAACCTACCAAAAACACAACATTATACAGAAAGCAGAATAAATACACTTCACATGAGCTCCTAATGTAAAATGTTTAAAACACACGATTAAATTCATTAAAGTCATTGAAAGCATCAAAATAAATGTAAGATGTAATACAAAACATTCTTTATAAAATGTGTGCAGATATACAGTGAAGTCCTAAAGTTTGACATGTTGCATTTGTGTTGTAAAATATACATGAATTTCTTTCTTACTTTCCCCCTTTTGCTGCATTGAAAGCACTTGAGCATAGACTCCACATGTTTACATAGGAGCTTATGATCCGTGATTTAGTGTTTCAGTGTTTTAATGCTCTTCGTGCATCAGGAGAAGCAAGTTAATCTGACCTTAACAAATGAGTTAACATTGGTATAGAATTTATACTGTAGAATTTATAAAAAATTTTGAAAACCTTTTCTGGGATTTTAATCACAGATTTGTGATCTCAGACTTTTGGACCCCACTGTACATTATACTGGGAAGCATATATATCCAGACAGTTTACAAAGTTAAACTGGAGTTGTTGTTTTTTTTGACCGAGAGTCTGTAGAAAGCTACCTGGTCCTGCATGCGAGTGTGAAATACGCTTCGACCAGCCAGGCTGGAAGGAGACTGTTTTGAAAGGCAGATAGCATCAGCTGGCAGCCAGTGAAAAGCCCTGCACAGCACTAGCCCTTAATATGAACACAGAATATGAACACAGAAAAGGGGTGAACAGAGAACCGAGAGGGAGGGAAGAACATGAGTGAGAGAGACACAGACGCAGAGGCATGAAAAGAACATGTTTTCACACTACCTCCTACACTGGCATTGTTTTACAGCAGAAGCAGCTAATCACATCAAAAAAGTTGTGTTGTTGTGCTCAAATCTAACACAAATTTGATGATTTGCATTGGATGTGGTGCAGTTGGCACTGGGGTTAATATGGGTTAACATATGGTTTACATTTACATTTTTGTCGCAATGCCCAAACGTCAACAGTCGATAGCAATGTCAGTGAAATTTTATGATTCTGCATAGCAATTTCGAGACCACAGGGAACTGAACACACTGAATGTAAAAGATGAATATGAAAATGAGCTAATTAAAATAAAGCCCAACAAGCTAAAAAATAAGGAGCCTATGAACACCAAGCTAACTCATCCAGCTAGTTTACTGCTTCATTAAATCTGTAAGTTTGTTTTTATTTTGTTGACTCTGAAACATCTACAGTGTCTAACCACATGTGTCAAGTTTTTTCCCATCACTAGTAAGACCCACAGTGCTAGTGAACACACGCTAGCCCTGCTATACTGTGTGAGAAGGCCTTGTACAGTTCTGTATTGTGGAAAGGAAAGAAATCTAAGCCCACTAAACCCCATATTAGGCCAGTAGACGTCAATGGCCTTCTGGCAATATTTACAGTCAACATTAACTTGAGTGTACAGTCCGAAATGAGTTTATTAAAAAGTGTCAATTCTGAGCAAACATCCATTATGGGCACTAAAGCGGGCTGTGCAGAGGTCTTTGATGTGAGCTGTTCACGATATCCACTTCTATGTGACAGGACATGGCATGGGTGGAGTTTTAAGTTTTAAGTTATTTTACAGTTATGTTACAGTACAGCCAATCAGATGAATCTGGGCCAATTGGGTTGGAAACAGCATCAACTCTGTTGGGGAATAGAGTGTGACATTCATCTGTGTTTATTTGCCCTGTCAGCTGATACTACAGCACTTGCTAAAAGGTTTTGTTTTGAGAAGCTCAGAATCTAAATTTTTATTAGAAATTCAAACTTAGTTGCATGACAAGTTTAATGCAGTACAATACAGCGCCAGGGGCCGGGTATGAGGGCAGAGAGATGTTATGTACAAGCATACACACGTTGAAACATATAAATGCCTGCACACACATGCATAGACACACATAGACTCTCAAAAACCGTATGAATTTGGTCCTGATTAAATATGAGCAATCATGTATAAACACATATAAAATATAAAAAAGCATAAAAACTCTGAATTCAGAACCAAAGAAATAAAGATTCATTGAGAATTTACTAATGTTGTTGATTACAAAAACAGTTTAATCTAAAAAGGTCAAACACTTAAAAACAACTTCTCAACAGTTTTCATACCTTCTGGTTTGTTGTCCTGCTACTGTATGTGTTTATGTTAGTGAATATTCACTCATCTAAGAGGCACACAAGCAGAACACGCACAGCCCTAGTGTGTTGATGATGTTCCCAACCCAGACACAAGCTAAAGTTCATCACTTCAAACAGTGTGACCATTCTGACAGTGTGCATGTTTTATCCTTTTTCACTTTGATGTATCAAGCTGGGGGACAGTAGTAGTAGTTTTTTGGAATCAGTGTTTAATGTGTTCTGTCTAATAATCTTGCAGTTAAGGTTATACTACTATTGCTCTCAACTTTTAAATGTTTAAAAGTTTTCATTATAAACACCATTATAAACCATTTTTAGAAGGACAGCTTTAATAAAGTGATAGGGAGTGACAGAGAAGAGAAGTGAACATGAGGGACGGTTTTGGAGAGGGGCTGAGGGAGATCCTGGTATTTAGAGCCCTAATCTTTTCCTTAACTCCACAAAAACACAAAGATAGTATTACACGCCACAATATCTCACAGTAGCACATTTTTTTCATTCTCACTTCCAACTTCTCTTGTATTTTTTTCTCTCTCCCTTCAGTTTGAGTCATACGCATGCATCCTGATGGAGGAGATTTCAGGAAATAAAGCTGGACAATTTCCTCTGAGTGTAATATTAGAATCCAGCGGCATCGAGGAGAGTCCACAGGGTTGCTGCAGTCTCATGAAATACATGTGTAGATACCCACATCATTATGCATGGATGTCTATGCAGGCGTTTATGTGTGTCTAAAGTGACCGTTTCGGTTTCTAGAAAGTTCCTGTCTTGCTGTGCCAGTTCAATTTCCCAGGCCAAAACCGGACACGTGTGTGTGCGTAAATGCGCCACAATTTCATCCTACATTTCAGTTTACATTCCACTGTGATTTACTGTGCTTTCATCAGTTAGCACACAACACCCCGCCAGCACCATCCCAGAAGTCTCGACTCCCTTCCTTCCAAAAAACATCTTCAGTAACACTGATGAGGATGAGGAAGTCACCCCAGTGTACACGGCCATCTCTGGTTCCTTCTAATTATTCCATCAAATAAAAAAAGAAAAGAAATAGGCTTTTATTTTATCATGCAAAGCGTAGCTGCTGCATCATGTAGCTCAGGACCTCTAAAGGTTCACACAGGCCGTTTCGTTTAGGTCTAAAAAGTGGATTTTTAGCCAGGAAGTGTTTATCTACACACTCATTTCTGCTGCCATCATTTTTCAAGCGAGTGTCTTGGCATTTGTGCACAGTTACCTGTGTGTCTGAGGTGGAAAGAGCTGGGGGCAGGAATTAAAGTGAGTTGGGCTGGGCTGGTGGCCCAAGCCATTGGATCTCATCACTCCTTCATTACATTGGCATGCCCAGGAATCAAACTAACTCTGCAGAAAGAATAAGCTCTTTCATTTAGCACGGCCTGCAGCATAGAGAGAAAGTGAGAGTCAGTTAAAGTGTAAGCCACATTCTCAATAAAGAGAAGCCACACACCTTTCACATATGCACAGACTTTAAAAATGAAAGCAACTTCTTTTGTCAAACAAAAATAAAATGCCATTAAATGCAGTGTTTTCATTTCCTGTGGCTGAAACGTAAGATACAGTAAATGTCTCTGATGACATTTGTCCAAAATGAACCTGATTTACAGTTCTGTTTAATCTGTGGTTGTTCTAGAATAACACATAAACATGTCTGGATGAAACATCACTGTCAGACGGGTGAAACCAAAGCCAGTGACATCGGTACCAAAAGCTGATGTCACTTCTTTTTATTTTTGTACATTCAGATGAACTGCTAGCTAACTGATATCATCACACATAACATCAAACATCCTGCTGACTCTTGATCAATGCCAAGATGACATATCTTAAATAGTCTTTTAAAAAGCTCACTTGAAACATTGTTCAAGTGTCCAAAAGTGCCTCTAACTGAAGAATTGCATACATGAGTTAATATATTACTATAACCAATAACAGTATAACACCAGTTGCCCCTATCAACAGCCATGCAATTTTCTTTTATATTGCAGAACTGCAAGCATCACGTTGTTATCAGTTCTCAAGATTTCTGAAATGCCTCGCACCTCTGTCTGCAAGACACAATTCAATTGAAAATGTGCTGTGCTATGATTGGACCAGCATCCAGACCAACTAACGTTTCGCTGCCTCAGAGAATTCTCGATCTGTGAAAATCACAGGCATGGCTCGTGTCTACTTTCCACTGGCTGTGCCCTCCCGCTGACAAACCAATTTCTTGAGCCTCAACCCACCCACTGCCACCCCCTTAAAAGCCCAACGGAATCCATAAAGGTGTGGATCTGTCATTAGTACATTTAGCTTGGCATAAAAGAACATTGTTATTTTTAAGAGCCAGCGTTTGCACCAGCTGTATCTTTGGAGCGTGCATGGATTCCCGGGTCTTTGCGTCTGTTGGGCTTACTGTGGCTGAGTCCCTTGCCTACTTTAGAAGTGCTTCATATTTTTAAACGGCTCAGCTGGTCATGTCAGCTAAAAATTATGCCATAACCTACATTAATATGCAAGCTGCATTCAACACAAAATATGCTGGGGTTTTTGCGGTCATTTGTGGTTGCCTTGGAATTAAGCAAACTTAAAATACATGAATATAGTGCACTAAGAGGAAAAGCGGCAGTAGAACTGAGCAGTCTTCCCTTTATTTGACGTATGTTAGCAAACGTTAAATTCTCTTATCTGCCACAACCAGTTACTTAGTCATAAATCACAGATAACAACTAAGTGCTTGAAAGAACCTCTGACCTCAGCTCAGCCCTGAGACTCCAAGTCAACATCACTAGCAGGGTGTCACTAAATTAACACTTTTCCATATAGGCTTCGCAGACATCAATTTAAGATAATGACAAGAATGCACAGACATGTTTAAATAGTAGATAGTAACATTAAGTTAACTATTTGTACTTACCTTTACACACTTAAAATGTGATGTGACTTTAAATAGGTCAGCTTGTTCATATTTTTGATGATCGTACCTCTCAGAGCTTTAAAACAGAACCCTGAAATCTCCTCAGACACCTCAGAGACAGAGGAAGGAATGGGGAACATGATTTGCTAGTTTACCTCCAGTGTTTGCTCAAAATCTTCACACCACCACTCCAAGACAACATGAGAAGTTTCCCAAGGCCTTTTGTAGGATCTCAGCTTGTTTTAAATGAGTGTTGCTTCCAATGCATCTGATGTAATGTTAGCACATTTAATGTAATTATGGAGTGATTGATATGGCTATCCACTAACACTTCTCTCGAAACAATCTTGTGACAGGCATGACTAATACTTGGTTCAAGAGCACTTTAGATATTATTCTGAGTTTATTCCAAGTTTAAAAACAAAATAAAATTGAAACAACAGCAAAAGATCAAATTAACATATGGGGGCAAATTATTAAAAATGCACAGCTTTTGCCATCTGTTACTGCAACACTTTAGTTTTTGACAGGATGTGGTGTAGGTGTATCTGCACTGAAATTACTGGAAGGGCAAGCATCCGTCCCAACTGCCTGAACACAGGGTCTTTAACTCAGATACGAGTTCTGTTTTAACAGGTGGTATAAATTAATTCAAACGCAAGTTACACTTCTATAACATTTTAGATCTTAAACATCTTTCTAAATCAACGGTTAGTAATATGCAACTTTTAAAGCCAGTTGTGGAGAAGTTATTGATTCTAGCATAAATCTGGTAGCATTTATCAAATTGGCTATATCAGAGGTAATATAATCTGTAATATTCACTGCCAGCGGGAATTCACAGCAGACAGATCTTACTGCAATTCAAGATGACAAAAAATGCAGTTGTCAAAAATCAGTTGATAAGAAAGTAGGAAAAGTTAAAAAGCTGTCATTCACTCATGCCGTTCGCTTAAGTCTGTTACAATAAATAAACCGAGTCTCTCCTTCCTATTAGAGACGTGCTGTTAACAGAAGAGCGAACGTGCTATTGACGAAGGTCCAAGAAGTTCTGTTCTGTTTATGTTTGAAGTGAATAATTTAAATAAACACATCCAATGCAAATAAACGCTGTGTGTCGAGGCGAGGAGGAATCAAAATGCTCACAGTTCAGTTTCTGTATGTGGAAGCTGAGCCCTAATTAAACTGCTGGGCAGATTGGATTACTGACTGGTAGTGCATTGCAAGAGCTTGACATAATGCAAACAAACAGCTTTACAACATCCAGAACTCTGTCTCTGCCCGAGCAAGGGAGAGAGGGAAAATGTCATGCATGGCTCAGATCACTCCTCAATTTCTTATACAATCTTTTATTAATGTTACACTTCCTTTTTCTAGCTCGCACGTGCACGTGAGACGCAAATGTCGCGCAAAGACGCATGCGCATTAATAAATTGCGCTTTTAATCACCTATAAATGTTGAGTGACGGAATCAACACAGTCATTAGCTGTTTCTAATCAATATTTCATGGCCAATATTTGCCAGATAATTATTACACACAGACCGAGTTTGAAAGTCTTAAGCGGACCAACAGTCCAACAGCCCTGCACAACGCAGTGACGGTTCTGTGGACTAGTGAACTGAACACAGAACGCTGTCTCCCCCTATCGGCCATTAAACGAACCACACCAACCGAACCACTACCAACACCATCTCTCGGCAGCCTGTCGAGTAAATTACATAGTTACACATCGATGCAGCAACGTGTACAGTTCTCAAAATCTTTAGGAAAACTTCATTATTGAGCTGATTAGTGAGGAGACACTGACTTTGTTGAGTCACTGAAACTGAGTAACATTTCCCGACGTCTTCAAAATGAGTCACGAAATAAATGTGTGAAATCAGTGCCTTGAATATTATAGCTTTATTTATGATAACTTTATTGATTGTTTTTGCTTGAAATCATTCGTGTTAGGTGGAATAGAAAGAATGGAAGTCCCACATGAACTGTTTGTATGTGTAAATGGCTATTTGTATTCAAACTAATGATAAAAAGTTTCAGATTGCGCAATCGAACTTGCCAAGTTTTTAAAAGTTCTCACAGTATAAAAAATAACTTTTAATCAGCTGAAAACAATATCTTCAAACGACGTTAAAGCAGATCTAGTTTTCTAAATAAAAATGTTACATTGTGAGTAATTATTAAGAGTGAGGGGTGGGCATGAGGAGGCATCGTTTTCCTTTTCGTCACAGCGCGTACACTTTAAAAGGCCGTGCGCGCTCGTCTGGCAATCAAAGTTCGTCCCTCTCTTGGAAATACTGCACGGGAGCGAGAAGGGAGCTTTGCGCGCAGCAGCAGCAGCAGCAGCAGCAGCAGCAGCACTTCGATGCATGCCATTTAAAAATCAAAAGTGAAGCATCGCGATTCACTGGATTTCGGAGATCTGGAGGAATTACAACTTGGGGCAATTAAAGTTTTTGGAGAGGAAACTTTCAGCTGGGACTGCGATACATTGTTTTATTTTTTCGAGCCTTCAAGGGCTGAACTGCAAGAGTTAACCACATTCTCTGAGATCGTCCATCAACAGTTTTCGCATGAATCTACTAGATCCCTACCTGAAGATGACAGATGAGCAAGAGAAGTGTCTGTCTGACGCCCCCAGTCCGAGCATGTCCGAGGACTCTGCGGGGTCCCCGTGCCCGTCCGGTTCGGGCTCCGACACAGAGAACACCCGACCGGCCGAGAACAACCTCGTGGCTCCGGACGGGAAACTTGGAGAGTTCAAGAAGGATGAAGACGACAAGTTCCCGGTGTGCATCCGAGAGGCGGTGTCTCAGGTGTTGAAGGGCTACGACTGGACACTCGTGCCCATGCCGGTGAGAGTGAACGGCTCGAGTAAAAACAAGCCGCACGTGAAGAGACCGATGAACGCGTTTATGGTTTGGGCTCAGGCAGCGCGCAGAAAACTGGCTGATCAATACCCGCATCTCCACAACGCGGAGCTCAGCAAAACTCTGGGCAAACTGTGGAGGTAAATGATACTTAATTAAATATGTATGAAGCAAATCAAGTGTGTAATTGTTCGGTATGATAGTTTTGGTTTTGAGTAGCTCTCCTGCTGAAAAGTGAATCAACGATTCACGCACAACATTAAGTGTATCACGTATAGGCTACTGTTACAGTTCAGTCGTGTGTTGGTGTAATTTTCGCAAAGATTTCCATGTTTAGTGATGCGCCTTTTGATTTTGTCGGGCAGATTACTAAACGAAGGTGAAAAGCGGCCCTTCGTGGAGGAAGCTGAGCGCCTCAGGGTTCAACACAAGAAAGATCACCCCGATTACAAATATCAGCCCCGGCGGAGGAAGTCCGTGAAGAACGGGCAGAATGAGTCCGAGGACGGCAGTGAGCAGACTCACATTTCTCCAAACGCGATCTTCAAAGCGCTTCAGCAGGCGGACTCGCCCGCATCCAGCATGGGAGACGTGCACTCACCCAGCGAGCACTCAGGTGGGCAGCGAACCGATAAGAAAAGTTCCGAATCTGTTTAATATGGTGAACAAATGTACTGAAATATTTTCATATGTAAGATTGTCTTTGAAAGCCACTGCTCACTGTTTAGCTATCAGCACTTCTGTGATGAATGGATAAATTAGATTACTGGTAGTAATGGACTTGGCAGCTGCTGATTCTTAAGTTTAGCTGCGGGCCATATACTGTTTTTTCCACTAGTGCTGTTGCGTCATCTGTGTGCACTAGTTAACTCCCCTCTCTCCCCCCCACCCCCCTCCACTGTCTCAAAACAGGTCAGTCTCAAGGGCCGCCCACTCCCCCCACCACCCCTAAAACTGATGTGCAGCCAGGCAAAGTAGATCTGAAGCGTGAGGCCCGAACGCTTCAGGAAGGCACAGCACGCCAGCTCAACATCGACTTCCGTGACGTGGACATTGGAGAGCTGAGCAGTGATGTCATCTCACACATCGAGACATTTGACGTCAATGAGTTTGACCAGTACCTGCCACCAAATGGGCACGCGGGTGTGACCAACACTTCGTATACAGGCTACGGCATCAGCGCTGGCGCCTCTGTCTCTGGGGGCCCCGGAGGGCACAGCTGGATGGGAAAGACCCAGAGCGGGAGCCCTCAAGGTGGGCAGCAGCACACCCTGACCCCACTGGGGACCGCCAGCGCTGGAGAGCAGGACCAGCCGAGAACAACGCACATCAAGACGGAACAGCTGAGTCCCAGCCATTACAGCGAGCAGCAGGGTTCCCCACAGCACGTCAGCTACGGTTCCTTCAATGTCCAGCACCTCCAGCACTACAGCACTTCCTTCCCGTCCATTACCCGTGCGCAGTATGACTACTCTGACCACCAGGGTGGCGCCACCTCCTATTACAGCCATGCAGGGGCTCAGAGCTCCGGCCTCTATTCCACCTTTAGCTACATGAGCTCCAGCCAGAGGCCTATGTACACCCCCATCGCTGACTCTACAGGTGTCCCCTCGATCCCTCAGTCCAATCACAGTCCCCAGCACTGGGACCAGCAGCCCGTCTACACGCAACTCTCAAGACCCTAAGGGAACACTCCACCCCACACACACACACACACACACACACCCCCACACACAATCAACCAGATATGTTTTAGAAACAATAGACTTATGACACACGCATCCATCATTCCACTTTCTTTAAAACACACACTTGAATTTTCCACACAAACAGATCAAACTGAGAACGAGCGGAAAGAAAGCTGGACTTCCGAAAAAAGAAAGAAAAGAATTTAGCTAAACGGCTCCCAATGTGCCTTTTTAATCGCCGGAAATCGTGATTAGAGTATATATTTTAGCCTTGATTGCAAGAACAGATAAACATTTTTGAGAAATGAATCCTCTGTGAGGACTTATTGATTATTGATACAATAATATGTACTGTGTATGTTTTCTTAACGTGTTCTTTTTCTGGCGGTTATGAGAGGCCTTCTGTGTTTCTTGTAGAAAAGTCTGTTTTTACTAAACCACTCTCAGTAGTACAGCCTTGTTTTCTCACAGTGTTTTTCATGGACAATAACAGTGTCTTAGCCTCGGTTGTTTCTAGTCATCATGCAGTGCATTTTACATTCTAGTGTGATTTGTGCCTTTTATTTATGTGCCTGTAAAATACCGTCCTGATTCAACTGTTAAATTCTTACGTTTGTAAAGGTACTGCCAGCTCTTGTAAACTTGTATGTTTGTCTTTTACCCAACAATCAGTGCCTGTCATATGTTAGAAGTGAAAGGCCATTAGATTTGCAGCTGCAGCTGTGAATGTAGTCAGTGTGTAACAGCATGTGTCACAGCTCCAGGAAGTGACCTCTGACCTCTGCATGTCATTAGCAGCCTGCAGTCAGGTCAGTGTCATCTTACAGCCCCATTTCACCCATCCTCTGTGTATTCAATCTTAACCCCTTTAATTTATTTATTAGTATTAATTTTATTTTAAAGAAATTATTTGCATTTTATTCTTTAATACTTTATACAAAAATAATTATTTTGCCTCTGAATATGGTGACATATAATCAACAACAGGCCATTTAGATTTAAATTCTGTTTTCATCATGTTTATTTATCGTATGTAGATTTTCTATTTTAAATGTTTATTTGTCCTTATTTCTAACCAGTTGTGTAATTATGCGCCAAGTACTGTTGCAATTTCGAAACTAAGGCTGATTAAACTGGAAGAGTAGTCTTTCTATTTGAAAGTATAACAGTTTTGCTCTGTTTGAAGTTGTAGTTGTTATTTAGTTAGTTGGCTTGTTTTTATGCTTATAGATTTTTCTCTTAAATTTTTGCTCATGTCAGTAATCTCAGTACTGATGGTGATATCGTTGATCTCTTTTTTTTTACACAAACTGAACAAATTCTTTTTTGTCTTTAAAAAGTTTAACATTTACTGCCTTTGAAAAAGCTCATTTTTTTGTATAATGTTTGCAATAAAAGCAAGAATAAAATTTAAAACAGAAACCTAAGACTGTTAATTGTGTTTAATCTCAAAGTGTTGCTTATCTGCACACAGTTACACTTCTGAAATTGGGTGAAATTTCTCAAGTAACTTTAGTTTATGTAAGTGTGGCAGATGATACAGCACGGGGGCTATATTCAGCATATTAAAATACTTGTTGGTATAGAAAGGAAAGAAAAACAGCATTTAGTTTGCCTCTGGCTGGTCCATGTGGGTCTATCTTCCGTTCTTTTTTCCTCCCGTTTCCTATGTTTGTTCCTCAGACAGCTAGCAAAGGAAAATATTGACACAAGTCCATCATGCTAATTAAGTCATGCGCCACTGAATTTAGATTTTTTCATAATTTTCATTTCAGCACTATTTTGTGATTATCCTAATTACAAACCAGAAACAGATGTCCGCCCATATTATGGCACTGCATAGAATCATCATCATTACTATTGTCAAACTGTTTCACACATACAAGCGACTTTACAAAAAGCAGAGTGATGCACGTACCCAGAGATACATGTAACCATGTACATGCACCAGAGATCTTTTCTTCCTGTCTACCATTATTCCATTAATAAAAAGCGTGATAGCATATACATATCCAGTAAACACATTCACGGGGGAGAAAAAGGCAGCAGCCCACCGCAGTAAATGGCAACCCAGTGGAAGGTTAAAGGTCACAGCTGTTCCAATAAGCGCAGTTGTTTATGTAGCCATATGCATAGAAATGATGCCCACAAAACTAACATTTACCTACAATATGGGATCAGAAACTTTTATTTTAAACAGGTGCAAAATGTGTCCTTATTTACTTCAGCGGTCTGTGGATCTCAACTGGTGGGTTGCGACCAAAACTGAGTCACAAACTCGGTGTGGTAGTCACATAGTCCCACAATGCAAGTATTAAAACACCATATAATCATGCAGAGTTAGGACAGCAAAATAAATAGGCTTGAACATCATTAATGAGAAAACACTTCCCACGTCGTTTTAAAGGTGATTTATCCCATCAAACACTGCAGTGTTTTCTGTAGGAATTAATAATGCCAAATTAAGCAAAAGATGTTTGTGTAATTTTGTTACTGGGTTGAGTTTTTACAGTACTTGATGTCCTAAATTTCTGAGAACTGCTGCTTTAGCCAATATACAGCTGTCTGACTGACTGTGCCTTTATTTCTATTCTTATTGTTTTATTTTATTTTATCGTGGACAAACGAAATGAATAAAACACCGCCTTTAGTGATAAAGGACAAATACACTAAACAGAAAACAATTCAATTCAACTTGAAGTTTTATTGAAATTAAATTAAATAATAAATATAATTACATTAAATATATTTTATTAAATTTTTCAATTTTTATTAAAATTATATTTACATAAAAATATATATAAAATACAAAGAACATGGAAAATATGGAAAATAAAGAATATGCTAAATCTAACCAAAAATACAAACAGTACAAAGACTATAGACATAAAAAATGCAAATAAATAAAACAAAGTAAAGCACTTTAAAGCAGAATTCAATTTGATGCTCACCTCAGAGACCCCAAGGAAATGATGGAATGACTGAAAGCAAATGACAGAAAAGAGAGTGAAATACAAAGAATGTGAAAAGGATGAAGGGAAAATGACTTCAGCAAGCAGTGTCATCTGTAGAAGACATTAGGATGGTCACTCTCATAATGCTGCGAGCTGACAGATGAAATATCCTGCATGCCGGGCAGCATTGGTTCTGCAGCTGAGAGAGAAAAAAACATGACGTTTTGGTGATGAAAACCATTATAGTCACGTTTCTCAACTTTTCAAATAAGCTGTTCCCATATTCTCAATGTGCTAATGTCCCCTTCAGTTCAATCAACAAGTCTTATTTATTGATTACGGTTATAAAGTCGAATTTGACAATAAAAAACAGAGCCACAGCCACATTTGATGCATAATAAAAGCAGTCATATATTTTACCAATGTTCTGAAGAAAAAGAGACAAAACAAATAGGAGAAACTTTCGGCTTCAGGAGTTCTTAATCAAAACATCAATACAAAAGCTTAAGGTGTACTTGAGATTTCTTCAGGCTGGATGGAGGTGCACATCCTCACATACCCTGAGGACAGCTGAGCGGAAACAGAGACAGCAGTGGAGTGGCCCATTCTGTGGGCAGTTTTCCCAGGAGAAGCCCATTAATATTCCAAAGAGAATGTGTGCAGGGAATCTCTCTCCTCTAAGCCCAATGGGTGGTCCTTTCAAATGCAAAATAACAACACAAAATAAGGATGAAAAAGAAGAATTTGGCAACTTCCCATTTCACTAACAAAGCAACCATGAAAATTCTGGAGCGCTATCAATACTAAACGCGCAACTACATACATGGCCGAAGCAGAAAGCAGACTGCGTTATCATATGTATATCATCTGTGAGAAAATACAGAATTTAATTAAGCGAACCTTGTTTTACGATAGAACAATATGTGATTCACTGCATCATTTCACAAAACACCCACTAAATTACAATGTACTAAACACAAAAAATATTCTAGTAACATGGAAAACCTAATTATTTTGTGGCCTTGTTTTCCATTGCCATAAAAAGCCTGTAACTGAACTTATTAAAAACATTAGGAGAATTTGCTTATTCAAATTTCAGCCCCTGAGGCAAACATGTTTGCTTATGCTGCTTTTAAACAATACAGTACGGAACGTAGTTAAAATGTTATGATGCTCATGGGCTTATGTTTACTTTCTCACTGCTCTCTTGCTTTCTGTTTTGCTTGATTGTATGAATCTACTTTACATTTTCACATTGACTCTGGCAACATGCCGCTTCTCCCCTCCCCAGACCTGTTATACTGCTGTCTGTCCTGAAGGATCTCACCCCTTCGCCCCCACAGAGCATCACCCCACTGTCATTGTCCCCCAGGAGCCCCACAAAAGGGATCATTTGACCTCTGGACACACCCCCATTTCCTCTCTTTTGAAAGTGTCCTGGCCCACAGAAAGTCTCATTCGACTCAAAGGAAACTGTACATCAATAAAAGATGGCCAGCCAAACCTCATAGAGAAACACTTGCATTTCACCCCAGCTGAAATTGACAGAGTGGGCCACTTGTTTCCTAGCAACAGACGCCTACAGCACGGGAAGTTGTGAGTTTCACAGTTCAGTTTGATGTGATGTGACTCCCTTGGACCTCTGAGTTGAATAAATGACCTGGGTCACAGCCTACGATTTATTATTGTAACAAATGTTTGCAACACATTTATATTTAATGAATAATGGCCAATTGAGGTTGTAAACATAAGTAAAAAACAAACGCTTTGTTAAATATTAAAGAAAAAGTGAAAATGATCTCATTACTCTATATCTTTTAAACCTGTACGCTGTTATGTTTTTCATGGAATACAACACGGGGAATTTTGAAGAATCTTTATGCAGCTGTTTTCCATACAACAAGAGTTCATAGTAATCAAACCTGTTTAGCTGTCTGGGGACACATCTTCCCATCCATTGTACTGTGAATCTCAAACATCATCATTGGTGTTTGGTCAATAACAGAATATGTTCTTTAAACATAGACATAATTTGTTTTTTTTTAATGGATTTGTACACAACATTCACTTCCTCTGTCATTACCAGAATCACCTTATCAAAGGCTCATTATTCAAAGGAATCCTGTAAAGGAAGCGGTTTTGAGGTTAAATCACTGTTCTTTGTATCTACAGTGCATCTCAGAGGAATACAGCATGATGAATGAACCTTGTGTTATCTCAACAGGAACCCAAGCAGTGCATTTGACAGACCATAAGCCAAAGGCAAAACAACATCATGTGCTATTACTTCACCTGATTTTTCAAAGCAATAATACATACAAAATCCCTTCACGCTAATCAATGATATTTTGAGGGGTTCAAATGATTCCAGATCAGTCCAGCTGTGGAACTCGGCTATAAAGCACATGCTCTGAAGGAAGCAGAAATGTGGAGCGAGACATCACACATGTGACACAGACAACAGCTCCATCTCACATCTCTACATAAATAAAGCTCAGCCATGTAGCACATCTTCCCTTTCAGTCCCTCCAGAGAAGCGTCCATCTTGACTCCTCCACACACAGATCCTGTTACAGTAGAACACCTATGATCAGTTCACTAAGTATGATTACATTTAAACGCAGGCTCTCCCAGCGTCAGCTCATGTGGTAGAAATAACATCTTTAACCAGGGTAAATACACACGGCACACAGCCTGTACCTCCTCTGTAACTGAACTCAATTCAGAGTTTATACTGAGAGGCCAGTTTCAAAGTCTGAGACTTCCAACCTTTAAACAACTGATGTGAGCATCTGGCTTGGGGTTCAGGGTTCACAGATTTCGCTATAAGTTTGAATATTAAGGAAAATGTGTGTGTGTGTGTGTGTGTATATATATATAGCCAGCGTGTGTATATACAGTATACTCAGATGCAAATGTTTCTGAGGACCTTCACAATCAGGAAGACATCTGACAATCAGAAACACACTCACAGAAAACACGTGTATGCAAACATAATTCATTTGTATGAGGGTTATCTCTCCCTCACTTCCGTATGCAGAGAGACAGTTGCTTGCACAGCTGGTTAGACCGCTGACTAACTGCTGCCCCAGACAGATACAAAAAACTTTACCCATAATCCCCTAGCATAAGAGCAAACAGTCTATATAGTCTTTCCATTCCTCATGTCTACTTTTGTATAGGCTAGAGACACGTTAGAAAGTCACAAAGAGATGTAGGCTAATGTTTTAAGGGGTTTCTTCTACTGTGATTTTGTTTTCTGACAGAAACATAAGGAGGACATAGAGCTTTCTCTAAGTGTGACCTACTTAGTACATAAAACATATGTGAAGTCATATACACACACATACATTCACACTGCTCCCTAACCACACAAGCTGCTAGGCTTTGTCCTGACGGTACATATATCACTAGAGATTAACACAGGCATGCACTGCACAGCCAACAGATGTAGTAATTCGTCACTTTTTATCTCTCTCTCTCTCTCACACACACACACAAAGTTTCACCACCTGACGCACTGTGTGAACTTTTTGTGGTTGGGGGATGCATGTGTGTGTAAGTTTGTGTGTGTGT
>JAZGTJ010001470.1:0-55877 GCA_036877575.1 Botia almorhae | reverse complement strand
CTTCAGTGTGTGTGTGTGTGTGTGTGTAAATCTCAGAAACAGCACCTCTGTGTCATACATCCCTCTCCGCCTCTTTAAAAAGGTTTTCAGCCCGTCTGAAAGCACAAGTACCGTCACACAAGTCATTCTGCTCACCTGTTAGAGTACAAAGTACCTCTCAAACACAGCTTTATTTCTCTCATCAATAACTGATTAAAGGCAAACACTGATGAGAGATGAGATCTGTCTCCAGAGCGGAGGTCTGGAGTGTCAGAGCGGAGAGAGTGAGGGGGTGACAGAGCGAGCGCTTCCCTCGTGCGACGCTCCTCGGGCGGTGAAGACACTCAGTAAAGGCCCTTGGAGTGATAAGTGAACCCCCGCGGGGCAAAGCGAAGTCGATCAACTCCTACAGTGTCTTAAGCTCACAGCCAGAACTGCTCTGTCATGCTGTTAACACCTTCTGCCATCTCAGAAGATCAATAAACCTGACAGAAAAGTGACTCGGGAACTGTTTCAAAACCTCTTTATACTGTCTACATAGGGAACATTTTTAGGCAACACAGCTATTTTTGCCGCCTTACATCATTTAGGCCAAATCTACTGCTGCATTACATTCAGTTTGACATTTTGGAATTTGGGAAAGTTGGATTTGTTTTAGCTCTGTTTGAAAAAGTTGGACTTCCCACTCGGAAGTCTAAAAATTCAACTTCCTACTTGGAAAAGCCCAACAGAATACCACTTAAAGTCAGAGTCTTGGAACCTGGAAATGGAGGCAGAAATTTTTTAATTCAGCTTTGTCGAGATGTGGGTGCTCATGTCGAGTGACTAATCTTGCAACATTCGCGTAACTCAACATTAATGGAGCACATCTCAGTTTGGGTGCTTACTATGTAGGCTGCACACAGTGGGGCAGCACGTAAGGTTTCAGAGCAGAGCATGTGATCACCTGGAGGCCCTCGCATTACCAGACGCGTGCAACACATAAACTTTGCCTGACCTCGTGTTTATGTTCTGGAGATAATTTCTCCGCTTGCAGCAACCAACACGACATGCTGATCTGCTCATAAACGTCTCACCTGCAGGCGTCAGCGTTCAAATTAAGCCGCTGCATTTGCTAGGCATCATTTACTTGGGCTGGTTCCAAATGCAGCTAGCTGGGGACCGGAAATCTGAAGTTCTCGCAGGGCTGGTGGTGCACTTCAGTCGAGGGCTGGACTGAATCAAAACATCATCGCAGTTGAAAGATCTCCACACTCTCTCTCGTTCTCTGTGGGAAGCTCAGACCATGCAACAGATCTCAGCTTTACAAAAGCTTTTTTGAAGGGTAACGCTTTAGAAGACCACAAAAAAAAAACACACAAGCTGTCTCTCTCCTCCAAATTTCCACAGCCCCAAGAATTCACAGGCAGAGATGGACCCTACGGGATTCAATTAGAACCAGTTAAATGAGATCTTCCAGACTGCAGCAGAACGTCTAATGGTTTGAACCCTACGACATCAAAACAGATTCCAATTAGATTTCATAAATAAGAAGCACAAAACGCACTGGAGTTTGAGAACGAGAGACAATGCACAAATACACAGACACACAAACGCTGGGTGAGAAGTCTGCCAGACCAGAGACACAGCTGGATCCAAACCAAAGCTCCTTAAAAACTCATAAACATTCATATTTATTTTATTATATTATATATATTTTATTAAAATATACACACATGAAGATGTGACATTCGTTTGGTCTGGTGAGGGAGGGTGTGAAAGCAGTAAGATTTAATTGAGATTAAAGCCAAACGTCTATCCTGTAATCTCGTGTGTTTATTTACTTAGGAAATAAATTATTACATCCCTTCCAGAATCTAAACAGCCTTTTGATAGTGCCCAATAACAGAAGGACCTTGTGGTGGTGTGGCTTAGTGGTTACAAACCTGGAAATGAATAAACAAACCTTGTAAGGGCTAATTGCAAGCATCTCAAACTCTGTGTTGCTCCAGGCAGGATGGTCCATAAGGCCCTGTTTACACCTCGTATCTCCAAATCGGATGATCTGATTTGTTCAGCCGAGACAGATGGTCATTTATATATGTGGCATTAACACGCATCTCTAGTGACCACTTGTTCGGTTCATGTTGTGCCTAAGAAAAATGTTCATATTCAATTGTTTTATTGGCCACTGCTTTTAAACAACAACAGCATGATAAGATATTACCAATGCTCAATAAATATTGACATTTATACTTAAATCTGCAGTTTGTAACTTCAAAAATGAATGGTCTTAATCAAGTACATAAAAGCGTTCCTTATCTTACCCTGATTCACAACTGTAAGTTCATAATCATTATTTAAAATATAAGCTGCCAAAATGTCAGTTTGGCTTCCTTTGACTTTGACATACGTAATAAAAATAGGTACGTAGCAGTTTTATGCAGCTTTAAATAATAACATACGTACGTCTGATCAGTTCATTGGATCATGTTTACATTTCATTTGGTAATCAAACCCATGATATCTGGGTTGCTAGCATTACGCTTTAATGACTTAGCTACAGGAATTCATAACATTAACGACAGGTGTAAACTGGGTCTATCTGTACTGTATATCACTGGCTAACAGGGGCTGCTAAATGACATTTATCATCTGTAACTTAATTAGTCCAGCGCATTACACGCGCGTACGCAGCTTAAACTATTCAGCTATTCTAAGGATCACATCTCTGCCCTTTTGAGCCATATAACAAATCCACAGCCAAACACACTGTTCAAACTAATGTGCTTTTGTTAGCTAGCGCTGCGGCAGAGGCCAAGCCCCCAGGGGCCGATGTGAACGACCATACGTCTGTTCTGTTTCTTTGTGTTCAGTAAGCCTGCTAAGCCCCGTCAGCTGTTTTTGACTTTGTAGCTAAACTTTAAATGGGTCCGGTGAGTGTATATGTTTTGATTTAGACACTACTTATCTTTCCCTTCTCACCTAATACACTGATCTCTCTCTCTCTCGCTCTCTGGATATCTGAGCACACCTGATAAAGACACATCTGCTGGGCTGTCATAATAATGAAGTCTTTAAACAATAACACGCTTGAGGAGTGATGGGGCGGGTCTAGAAAGCTGTCTACAGACCGAGTTTACACTCACAAATTAAACGGTCATTTGTAGACTGTCCCTTGTTAAGTACAGACATTTAGAATATCTAGATTATACACGGGCTACCCGTAATCTGGCATTTACAGCTGAAATGTCAAATTTCAAAATAAGTTGAAAAGCTGCTAGCGGTGACTTTATAGCATTTATGATATGGAGATGATCTATACCATATCTGAAAAGGACTTTTAAATCATTGTTTTTTTAGTGTTTCAAGGGGCCGCCACAATCCGCACGGTCCTTTTGTTACGTTTCGCAATTAAAATTTCATCGATACAAGTCTTCGCGGCCTGCGGCGTTCCTTCAGATCTTTCCGACCACATTTGAAAAGAAGTGACATTTAGCGAGCAACAGCCAATGCTTTTGTATATCAAACCTAATGAGGCCTTTTTCCATCAGAGCGCTCGCGTTCCTCATCTCAACACTTCCTGATGCCAAACAGCCACGTGTAAATTCACCCTACACTCTGTAGATAGCAGCTGTACTTCCATACAGCGTTTATTCCGCACCATTAGTTTCGCCTCTAGATGTTTGATTTTTCCATTCTTTGTACTTCTGTTTTAAATTCACAATTTTGCATCTCGCATTTTACCTAATGATGCGTGCTGCCTAAGCGCAAAGTTTATCCTGTTTTAATTTTTTTAGGATAAAATAAATTTTCTAGGGAGGCTCGGAGAACTCATAGCTATAGACAGCTATGCTCTAAAAAGCTGTTTTCGTTTCATTTAGTTTGTTTCATTTGAACTGACTGCAGAAGACACTGATACTGTACCGTCGTCAAGTGTGTCACTGGATTATAAACAGAGCTCATCAAACATGTAATTACAGAGCAAACATCTCCAGACTGGGTGTTAATTACAGAGTGAAGTCTGCTGCAGGACAGCTGCTGATACCCGGTGACGGACAGCCAGCACAAACAAAGCTGTCGTGTGAGATGACACAAACACACAAGTGTGTGTTACAGCATCTGCTGCGCGAGGCTTGTTTGCCGTTTCTTCTATAACACTCCAGGAAATAAAAGCTGCAATTCGTAACTCTTGCCTCTCTACCGCCATCTCTGTTTGAAACATAAAATTGCAGGATTTTTATTACATGTGTTGAAGTTAAATGTACCCAAACTGACAGCAAACACAGACCAGACAGCTCAGATTATAAATCATTATTATAAATTTACCATTCAAGGTAAGGTAAGGAGATTTTGAACGCGGATCTGTTATGCACTTGCTCAGTAATTGTTTTTTTTATGTTCATTTTGAACCCATATGCTTGTGTACTCTTAAAAGTGAATGAACATAGCTTTTGCATTACTATACACTTAAAATTCTGTCCAGCAATATTGATTCTGATGTTGTCGTAGTTGCATCCTGCATCATTTACTGATTAGGCGGCTGCCCTTGATTTGGAACACGGCTTGGACATCACAGACGGAAGTGAGCCATGTCTCACAAACGAGGGCGAGTAGGTCGTCCTTCGTCCGTTTCCGACGGGCCGTGTCAAATCCAGAAGCATCGTCGCTGGAAACGAAGCAGACTTGTCGCCACAGTTATCACTTCCGATTGAATTCAAAAATGGCAAACAATGCTGGCTGCCGGTGCCTCACTGCTGTATTAGACGCGTCGTTCTCAAGCCCTTCTGAATGTATGCGTGATGAAGGGACACGAGACGCAAGTGATTGTTAAACGAAATTGACAGGGGTAAGATGAGACGCGCTCATTTACACCACAGAGACGCCAACAGATGAAAGACTCCAGGAAGAAGCACTATATTACTGCCACTCCAGCGATCCGCCATCACTATCAAATATAATTGGCGCTGGACAAACACAGAAAGAAAAACAACAGCAACATCAAAGCCTTCAAACAACGGCACACAAAATAACAGATTAACAAATAAAACAGAATAAATAAATAAATTAATGGCGACGCCAAAGCTTTGAAACGGTATCTTCTATTGTCCTTTTATTTAGCGTCTAATGATCCTCTCAGAAACGTGTCTGTGTAAACAAACAGCGAGAGATTAAGTCGCGAGGTGAGATACAAAATAACAATGCAAAACAAGATTAAATTATTTTTAAAAAACACATTTAATAACTATTCTATTTGAACAGTTTACTACAAAAAAAACAATGGAACTAACTAATTGGTGATGAAAGTAAATTAGTTAATTTTAATAAACAAGCTGTTTTTCAAACCTTGTGTTAAAGGCAAATTTATATCAGTTATTACAGTTTTTGCACAGAGTACGTGTGTAGGCTGTATCAGATCCTGTTTTTCATTTTTTGGTTTATTTTTAAAAATGTCAGGTCAATCTCTGACTAGTTCATTGGAGTAAATTTGTTGCTTCTGAACACCATTTGTGACCAATCAAATGTATTTTATATTACAGTTAGAGCTAAGTGGTTATGTTTCTCCCTTACGTGCTCTTTCATAATTCACCGTTTTGGATGCTAAGTGGTGAACACTTTACTAGGTTTCACAATATTTTTATATGTTGTGCGTAAGATGAAAATCTCGGGTTTAAAACTTTAAGCCAGAGTCTTTTGAGACACTAAGCAAGAATCATCATCAGAGTTAAGATGAAGAAACATAAAATGAAGAATCGATTACAACATTTTCTGCATGTAAACTTATGCTTTAGTCTTTGTGATGCTCTGCTGTCATCTTAAACCTTTGATTTGGAAAAACTTTTGCAGGAGAATATGCATAACTTTCTTTCACCTCACGAAAATGGCTAATCGCAAAACTCTGCCTCTGTAGGCATCTCACTGGGTTTTAGAACAGAGCATCTGTGTCTTACAGCCTGTCACAAGTTCTTTCAGCTATGACAAAGAGCAACGTACTGGACCTGAACGATGGCCGGTCCCCGTTTCACTCCTGCACAAAGCTGAGCTGATATTCCATCCCGTTTGTGCAGGGGAACGTCAAAACAAAACATCGTCACCGGCAGACACAAACCCGCAAGAAAAACAGAGAGGCAGAGAGGGGACAAAAGGCATACGGCCAAAATCAATAACAAAGGTATGACCAAAAATCAATGTTCATTCAGAGAGGGAACCGCCAGACAGAACTATCATTTTAGCGGGCGAGACATGACCCTTCAGATTCAAACAACAGTGATCCCATTAGGAAAGAGGGCAACGGAGGGCACCGCCGAGACTTCTAATGGTTTGGTGCAGAAGGTGGCGTAAAAAGAGCCTGTCATCTCGAAGACAAAGAGAGAGACGAGCGCCTGGGAGAGATTTCTTAAGCCTCTGGTGAGAAGGCCGACACGCATTGAAGATTTACCAACACGAGGCTGTTTATGAACGGTGAAGTATTGCGAGCGGAGGCGTGGCGCGCTCACTCGCTAATCAGAGTGGATCGCAGGTGAACGTCTGTGATGCTTCAGGAAACACCCCAGCGCCTCTTCTACACCATTTTAAGATACTATTAAGATCCATTAGCAGTCCATTAGCATTCGAGAGCTTGTGGGAGACTCAAGGGCTGTTTGATATGCACAAATCAGAACTAATTTTACAGAACAAGAACCATTCGAGCACAAGCTCTTCCGTGAGGTAGAGACCGCACGTACTGCATACCTATGAACGTATAGCATATTTTTAAGCATGCATGTTACTATATGCTATGTACTGTAATAAAAGCCACACAGAAGTTCACATGGAGTAACTGGAAGCAGCATGAAGGAAGCAGGAGGTGGCCATCTTCTCTGTTGCTGGAGACAGGACAACACACAGAAGAAAAATTATGACCATGAAGTAACATGAACCAGATGCTTAAGGTCCCCAGAAGCCGAGGGAAATGCGATGAAAGGGTTGGGGTAGTACAGAACGAGTATTCGCAAATAATCACCATGAAATCACACAGCCCTCGTCCCAAATACCCACAATGCCTTGCACTCTATCAGCTTTGCTTCACGGGGTCAAAAGATATCAGAACGAAGAACAAGGAAAGTGAGAACCGAGCCAATGATATTCCCCGTCCCCTCTCTCTTTCTCCCTCCACTGAAAGAAAGAGGAATAGGTCTTAAATGTGCACGAGCGCTCGATCATGAGTGAAATTACTCTGTATACATTGCACTTTATCTAGACTGGTTCACCAGCGCCGGCCGCCTCTGCCAAATAAAGATTCCCAACGACTATGTCAAATCTTATTAGGTTGAGGGAGTTGCTCACTCCCCACATTCAAAGATGCAATTTTCTTTCATGAGAGTTTATTTATTTTGGAAGCCCCATTCTATTTTTTGACTATTGTTATTTATCGACGCTTTCTTCTATTCGGGGGATTAACCGCAAATGTGTTTACAGTAAGATTACCGGCCCTGACAGAGGAACTCATCCTGATTTAAAGACTGAAATTGCCGTGGCACGGACCGAAAGACAAGCTCTGACTGAAAATGAAAAGAGTTTAGATGCTGTCACGAGCTCAGGCTAGCAGGCCTCGCAGATAGAACGCTAATAAATATAATGTGAGCGGGGCGCAGCATGCTAATGTGTTTCGGAGAACCAGAAGCGCAGGTTCCGCCACGTTAGGAACATCGAGACCTAAAGAGCTGGAGGTGAGAAGAAATTTTTTTTGGACTTCAGACTGTTCTAACTAGCAAACAGCTGGTGCCCAGATAACTGTAGATAGTCTTAAGAGGTTTAGTTGCAATTATCTGAACACAAATATGGTTTTATCCATCGACTTACAATGCACTAAAAAGCTTAAGTGGGCCATTCTTATTCCAGCATAATGTACAGACATAAGACACAAATGTTCTCTAGGCTAAGGTCCTCAGAATGGGCAGATAAACTGCAGCGCTGAAAAAAAAACATTTTAAAAACACTTCATGCGAGTGACACACCTGTGATTTCTTTGCATTATATGGCCAGAGGTTATCAGAGGATCTCAAAAGGTGTGGGTGCTGAGGGCTCAAGGTCGGCCAACAGGACCTGAAAGAGAACAAGCTCAGGATTAAGATCAACCCTACATGTGATCTGATGAGAACTCGTTATCACGGTTAATCATTTCTGATGGTTTTTACACTGGCGGTATTTGAAATATTTGAAGCAAAAGTAACTGCAAAAGCATACAGTTGATTTGACAGTAATGAACAGTATGTGTAATTCTGTATTATCGTGTGTTGTGGAATGCAGTTTGACTCGGGTAGATGACTGAGCAGGAAAAACAGAAATAAAAGYAAAGCTATTTTCAGTTCTCTCAATTAATCTCACGCCACAGTGTCCCCAGTTATTCTTCAGATGTTTTTAAACAATCTAACAAAAGCAAAAAAAAAAAAACACAAATACAAACACTTTCCTCCAAAGACCTTTTCTAACACATAATAATCCAAACTTGTTTTCCTCTTCTGCTATAACAAGCGTGAGGCATTTGCCACAGCTGGGGTAATAATGTTTGATCAGGCCCAGAGCTTCGACATGACAATATCTCAGTTGAATGATTTATGATGTGTGCTCATCACAACCAAATGAAGAGTCCAACAACATATAATTAAACACAGCTAAAAGTTACAGGAAGTGATTCTGATGAAGAGTCAAAAGAGCAAAAACCTGCGACTTCTATAACTTTACTTTTCACAGTGCTTGTGTTTATTGCCAGTTTTACCACATATGAAAACAGTGACAGAATAAAAAGTGCCAATGATAGCTGCATAAATGCATTTTATTTTAAATAAAACGACGATATAAACAAATGCCTCCGTTTTAGCATGAGCTGGACTTTTCTTGCATCATGCTTTTCCTGCTTTTGTTTGTCAATCAAAGCTGGCTGTTTATTTTTTGTCTGGATGTTGATGAACATGCAGAACAAAGCAGCTTTTGTTCACCGCTCTTCTGAGTCCGACCCTCTTTCAATGCAAAATCTGTCGTCAATGCATTTAAACATCAGACCCGTCAAGCAACAGCGGTTCATGTACAACAACAACAAACTGTGATAACGCTAAAGGAAGGCCATACGTACAATGTAATGATACGACCTTCATTGTTTTAACATCTTTCTCAAATAGATCCTTTTTCCTTTCACTGCGTTTGACAGCGAGTGTCGTGTTATAAGTGCGGTTTGGTGCTCAAACGTAGACCTCAGAGGTTCAGCCATCAAACACGGTATTGTGCTGCTGACATAAAAGTTAAGTGCATTACTAAAACTGATTTAAAAATAAAATAAAACTGCGCCGCCAGAAAAATGGTTTAATTAATGTAATTCTTTCATTGCTTTAATCTGAAAGAAAAGATATGAAAAGATTTCGGAGCAGCAGAACTTCTACAAATGATGGACCAAAAGAACCTTGAGAGAGCGAGAGAGAGAGAGAGACAGAGCAAGAGAGAAAAAGAATGAGAGAGAGCAAAAGACAAAGAGCAAGAGAGACAGAGGGAGGCAGAAAGAAAGCGCGCGAAAGAGTATGAGAGAGAGAGAGAGAGAAAGGAAGAGAGCTCAAATCCTGTCACAAGCCACAGTGAGTCACTATTTTAAACACCCGTTTGAGGGGTGAAAAACAATTTTACACCAACTAACCCTCTGCTTACAAACTGATTTATTTGCTCCAGGCAAAGGTTACCGCTCAACCCCAGAGAGAACAAACAGCAGAAGGTAATGTTTTATGGATCACACCAATGCAATAAACACCGTTTAAGGTTTCCCACAGCTCGCAAAAACTCATTTGGACCCTCTGACATGGTAATTGTACTGTAGGCTGGTTTCCTCTCATATCAGAAGCTGTGTGTGGGAACAGTCGTTGAGAACGGCTCTCTGTGCATTAATGAAATCTCTCCAGACAGCAGCTGTTCTCACATCTGCCAACTGAATGGAACAGTTCGGCTTGCTGCAGTTAGCGAGACATTCCGTACGGAACGGTTGTCGTCATGGCATTTTATTTCAACGTCACTCCACATCTGCGTTTCTCCAACAGGGGGCCGGGGCCCGCAGGGGCCTCACGAAACTTCCAAGGGGGCCTTAAGATGACTTAAAACAGAAAAACAAGTGTCCTCAAATATTGTTCTGTACCCATCATTACATATACTAATAAAGGTTTCCAGATCTGAATTCAAACCGGTTTAAAGAAGTATATCATGAGTTGGATTTTAACCAGTTTACACACAAACATTATTTCTACAATGATATGCGTGGTGGCTGTTTACTGCCATCACTATACACAAGAACCATGTATACAGTAATCACAGACTTCTAGCGGTTGCTGTTATGATTAATACTTTGTTCGATCCAAGCAAGAACTGAGATATGTGCTGTCACTTCTGTTACCTAGAGCCCGATACCACAACCTGGCTTTAAAATATTGCCAGAACCGTATTTCATCACCATTGATAAAGAATCAAGACAAACACCCGGCAGCACATTAA
Organism: Botia almorhae; assembly: GCA_036877575.1. Lineage (NCBI taxonomy): Eukaryota > Metazoa > Chordata > Actinopteri > Cypriniformes > Botiidae > Botia > Botia almorhae. The sequence continues at coordinate 45,413 of JAZGTJ010001470.1, read as the reverse complement.
ACAATGAAACATACAGTAGTTGATTCTACTGTACCTTTTTTAACTCCACTGTACCAAAATGACATCACTCATATGTATTCTTTGATAAACAGTAAGTTTTTCTTCTGAAAGAGCAGAGATCCATGTCTTCTGCCCGCTGAGAGGAGTGTTGGCGATTGGACCTCAGAGAGAGGTTTGTTCTGTTCTGCTCGTATCGTTTTGATGCGATGCACGAGCGTGTTTTCGCTGTTTCTGTAGATTTCATCACTCATGCTCAATGCGAGGAAGCAGATTTCGGGCGAGAAATTTTTGCTAGAAGGTTCTACTGCTGAGCATCTGGGTTACCTCTCTAAGATCCTGACGCAACACAAATCAAATATTTATTTTCATTGAACGCTCAGATAATACATCGGAGGCAAAGTTCTCAGCCAGAACCGAGAGTCTGGAGCTCGAAAATTCACAAAGCGCAATATGATTTCGAAATAACATTGATATTAGTGTCGCAATATTTTCTCTTTGATTTCCAGAGAGAATACGGGCAATTATGTATGTAACTACACGCAGAAACAGAGACCCAGCAGTGAAATTGAAAAAACCCATAAAAGATTCAACTTTGTTAGCTCACCAAAAACGGTGGCGTTTCTAAAAAGCCAAAGCAATATTTCCCGCCTTTAATCATGCAGAAACTGTCAGACGACGTTCTTGTCGCCAATTTATCTCCGCTGAAACGTGATTATGAGCGTGATGTCATTGACCGCGGCCGTGAACGGATATCAAAGGAAAGTGTGTTTCACTGTCAGCGCTGAAGAACCGACTCGTATCAAAGCGAAACGAAGACATCAAGAGGCCGAAGCCATTGTTGAATCGCCTCAGATTAAATTGGCTGTTTAATGTGGCGGGCCGCTTTAGAGGAGGCGGTTTTCGAGTGTCATTACCAGCGAGGAAAAGAGGTCGCGGTAAGAGCAGGAAGCTTCAGAGATGCTAATGGCTGCTGATGATAAATGTTTGAGAGGCGCAGGAAGGCCACGAGCTCAGCCGAGCATCATTCGGTCGCACAAACATTCCCTCCTGCTTTAACTTGTGTCGCACACTCCCTCCTACACGAATGCAAATGGTAACTTATGATAACGATAAACGTAAACAAAACCAAATGTCGACAATAAAAGTTAAAACTGTGCGTTGCGTGCTGGTGTACGTACTCGCCACAAAAACCTTCGTATACAAACAACAATAAAAGAAAAACCTCTTTCCTGCTCAGGTGCACAGATGGGACATCTGAACATGTCCACGAGTCAAGCATTAGACATATCAATCTTTCTTAAAACGTCAATAGCAAGATGCACCCGAGTGTGTTGGTGTGTGTGGTGTGTGTGTGTAACTTAAGTCAGTGGTTGTTGGAAACAGCTTTCAGTGGATGTTGACTGCTGTGATGTATGATTCTCCTCGCACTCTCTACAGGATAAAACCAGCTCGGATAGGTAACCCACACCAGAGTCCATAACTCAGCCTTTTCTCTCTGACAGCTCAGAAACATCCACCCTAACAGAATCACACAAACGGAGCGCTATACAGCCTCTGAGAGACCGTGTTTGAGTGTGGGAGAGATAGAGTTTGTCTTGTGAGTACATACAGTATTCAGAAAGACATCTCTTGAGATCTACTGTACGTGCGTGTTGTGATGATCTCAGAATCTCTTCATTCATAGAATTCCGTAAAGAGTTCCAGCATGATCCATTACAGTCTCCTGTGATGATCTCTAAATGTAGCTCACAGCACATATGGAATGAAAAATGGTCATTCACTCGAAACGGTTTATATTCTGCCATATTTTTAAATGTAAATGATGATGCAATAAGATGTTTGAGTTTTATGTTTTTGATGCATTTGCTTTTACTGAACACAAAACGACAATAAATGAACAAGGCAACAAGCAATTTGTTAGTCAATAGTTAATTAGGCAAATGAAATCTTTTAAAATCTTTTTCTGATATCTTGAACTTTTAAAATAAAATTTTTACCCACGTTACATTTTTTACAATGATACTTTTAAAAGTAAATATCTGCAGAGGAAAACATTGTGTAAGACAGAGTATTAAAACAAGCTCTTAACATCACCGCACAACAAATAACTAACAATTAAATAATAATAACAAACAAATGTTTTATTCGGGCTGCAACACCCGCAAACCCTTCACAAATCAATCTCATTGTGTCATATGAAGATTGTTTTGAACGCTCTCAGAACAGCTGAAGAGAGCCATGAGCTTACAAACACAACAAGTAAAACTGAACATTAGACAGCAGAACCAACTAACCATAATGTTTGAAACTGAACATTAGACATATAAAAAGACATGATTACACTAATTAGCAGACACAATCAATGAAAGTGTGACTATATTGAAGAAAAACTTCAAAATAAAAGTGCAAACGAGATTCCAAAAAATAAAAGAATGAATGTTTTTATGTAGACTCAAAGTCATTTGTATTTTTTTAGCATTTGTGACTCATAATGGCCCATATGTTGCACAGTATTTCTGTGACATCTGACCCATGTATACATTCATAACAGATTTAATTAAAAATTTTATAGCGCTATAGAGAGGAGGCAAAATTGATCTCTCGCACAAAATGCTACAAAAATCTATAAGAAAAACTACTGAGAAATAGCCTTCTTCATCAAAAATGCTATTAAAACTCTATTGATCGCTATATTAACCCAATCGATGTCTCTGTTGTTTCTATTTAGATAGCTATGTATCCGTGTATGTGTGTGTGTGTGTTTGTGTATTATAGTAATATAATTTATTCATACACAAAAGAAACTCAAACTAAATGAAATCTGGTGTTCACGTGTGCTAAAACTATAGCAACTTTTTTGTTTAGATCACAATTTGTTAACAGCGAAAAACTGTGTTTGAATATAACTATGAGGATTCGTCACCATCTACATTGCTGTACGCTCTCTCTCTCTCTCTCTCTCTCACTCTATCACACACACACATCAGGTGGACAGGTGTTTGGGGATGAGAGCTGACAGATAGGGGGAGAGAAGCAGAAGAAAACAAAGCACTTTAAGAAGGTCCATCATTGCTTTCAATCTCTCGGGGGGCAGATGGAGATGGTCACCGATCGATAGCTGCTCTGGAGAGACATCAGGGCGGGACGATACATCCTTAACTTGTTCAGCTCAGCTTTGCACAGACTATTACCGAGCTAAGAACATAGCAGAGATTTACTGACAGCAGAAATAACACGGTGACATGGAGAAAGACAGAGAGAGAAGAAGAGATGGAGAAAGTGACTGACTTGCTGAGTGATTGTGAAGAGCAACAGAGTTTAACAGTGAGCTTCCAGCACTAACACTGTCCTTCAACAGCTCCACGGAGAAATCCATCTTTAGTGATGAGATCTAAGATTATCAAGCCATGATATACAGCAGAGGTCCATCCATAAAAAGAGCCTCTCATTTTGTAAAGCTGATTTTTAAAGTACGTTTCGGCGAGATTCGAATGTCAAGTGCTGATAAATTTCACCGTGCCATCTCAAGCAAAAATCATACAAATGAAAATGTGGAGAAAAAATCTGAACTTGAGATATGACATATCAGAGGAAATAGAGCATTTCCAACCAATTATTATTATTATTATCAATCTCCAATCCGTGTCACTTGGTGACGTCATTTCGCTACAGCTAATTAGTCACATGGTATTTAGGTTCACAGTGATTGGCTCAAAACAAACAGCAAAAGTTGCAGTTACCATGAAAACAGCGTGACGTTTATGAGTAGGTTGGTGAAAGCTAGCTACAGTAGGTTACGTTAGTTGACATTAGCTTGCTAACCGTCTATCTAGTGAATATGAGATCTTGTATCAACTTAAAACTAACGCATAGTATTTGAGTAATAAAATTCATAAAGACACAAATACAACACTGTTTACATCATTTGTAAAGCTCAATTGAAATAGGTATTTAACTTATTTCCTTATTATCTCAATAATGCCTTATTCGTTTTAACATCGGCTTTATGTCCGAGCTGGTTGCATATGACCAAAACATAAATAGTGAATATACTTCAGGGGCCGAGATGCAGAAAACTGCAAACCGTGCTAAGCTCCACACAGAGCTAATGTATTTGTGATCGCGTGCTCACAAAGGTGTTGTATAATTACAGACGGCGTGTCTAGCAGGTAAATTTCTCAGTCACGTACAGCAGGCCAGACAGAAGCTTTTATGGATTAGCATGAGTTTAATTTAGAGCGAATGAACAATCTCGTCTCCATTTAGCACTAGAGTAAAGTTCAGCCGGGCACGTTTCATCTTGGATGTGACATCAAACCTTTAATTATATTTCATTCCTGTCAAAGCTCTCTGTCTGTGATCTGTCATAACACCTTGTGCCTGAACCCGGCCAATCACGTCGCATATCAAAGAATAAATGGCCGCGGGTGTTAACGGAGGAGGTCATGCTACAGAACGACTGTGGCCCTCATACACCTGTGAGTAAAACATGACTATATATTTCATCAACTGATCTGTTCATGTCATTTTTTCTAAACACATCAATACAAATCCAGCAACTTTTTGCTTGTTTTGTCAACAGGGTTTAACTCTGTTAAAGTGAGTTTTTATAGATATAGAACTGATATATGAGCGGGTATTTCTACACATATCAGCGTTACATTTTCTTCCTGAACATCGTAGTTTCACGACACAATATCAAATTAAACTGCGACATCAACCAACATCAACCCTGTTACCTTCCTGAAGATTTGATTCTGTTCCCAGTACAGTTTATAAAAACGATACAGCATTCATTATATAGCCATTTTATTAAATAATTTAGCTCGAGAGGGCATCGTGCAATTTTTTAACACTTAAACTCAATATATATATCTGTTAGATTGCTTGAAACCATACAAAAATGTGCTTCAAAATTCAGCTCTGCAGTGTGGACGAGGCGCTCGTGTGGTGGAATACCACCAGCGTAAACACCTGAGATATGTGTGTAGACCATAAGATATAAAGGGGTTTAAAGTTGTTTAGATTCCTCCCACTCTGCACACACACACACACACCTTCAGCAAAAAAGAACCGCCGACAACTCGATGTTTCTCCTCGCTTCCCTCAGTCTCCAGTTAACAGTTTTTTGATTTCCCTCGAGACGGCGAATATACCCCTGAACCTGCTGTCTGGAGCCGGCGAGGTATCTCTCAACAAACAGAAGCACACAGAAATGAACGTACCCACACAGAGAATTAAACATGGCCTTGCTGGAGAGCTCGCGTGGAGATCTGTGAGCCACCTGGGAATCTGTATTGATTACGTTTGACTGCTAAAAGTCTTTGAGCATCGAGTGTTCCTGATGTTTGTAAAATCACTGCAGAGGACACTGAAATATTCATGGCTGAAGCAATGAGCTTCCAGGCTGTTGGTCGGCTGGTTTTAACTAACGCTTACAGCAGGTTTCTCATTTGTGTGTAAGCCAGCAGAAGGTGGGCTGTGGAAATGCATCAGACAGCATTGATTACGAGAACTACGAAGGAACATCTAACGAAACTTTGAAGTGCGCTCGCACCCGTGCATGTGTGTTCAATAGTGCTGATGTGACTGGTCTCTCTTTCACACGCATGTTTGGAGTTCTGCGCTGATTTTCAGTGCGATGAATTCATGATGAACTGCAGTTTTTCTCCCATAATGCATCTGAAAATGGTTTCCAGAAACCGCTTTTCAGGGTGCGAGTCGTCACATCAAGTCCCACATGATTAGGTTAAGTGAAACACAAGTTATGACTAGTCATTTAAAAAATGTCAAAAATCTTTTGACGTTTACTGTACACAGTGTGAGGTGAGATGTTAAATTCTGTTGCTAACAAATACCAATTAGATTATTTTATCACCAATGGCAACATCTTACATTCACTTAATGGTGATGTTGTGATTGAAGCAATTAACAATCCATCTTTAAATTACATAGAATGTATTATATTGCACGTGTATATATAAGAACGGGCCATGAATGTACTGCATAGAAGAAAAAAGTAGAAAAAACACAACTGTAATCTAATTGCAACTACAGCCAAGAGAAACAGCACCCAAACAGTGGATAAATAACACAAATAAAAAGATGGCGTTGTCTTATGCTCTCCAGTATATAAATTGCCTATCCAATCCAAATGCACTTTTTGCTCACATCCAGCTGATTATTTTTGAGAAAGAGCCTTAGACTAGAGCCCAGTACACACAGATTACACACCTCCACCTGCCTGAGGGACAGTGTGAGAATCTAGTGAGAGAGATACTGTACATTTTAATCAGAGACTCCAGAAGATTCCGCAGGAAGGACAGAGAGAAATAGTGGAATAACTCCTGGCTGAAGTGCAGCTTCACCAGTTTCCATATGTTCAAGCCATCCGTGCACTCACCCGCGCTTTAAAATCCCTCTGCAGGTTTTAAAGAGCTGTGCATGGCAGCCAATTACCTTATAGAAACCTCCAACCAGACTCAGAGCTCCATCTGTCCACCTGACACTCAGAGAAGGGCAAAGAAAAAGAGAAAATTCAGTCGCTGACCGCTTGTGTGGACATACACATCCACGTTTTCCTCACAAAAACACTCTCTTTCTCTCAGCCCAGTAACAGCTATTCAGAGCTCTCTTGTTTTATAATCACAGCACCAAACAACGAAGAAAAGGACACCAAACGTCGGCAAACGTTCTGTTTTAGTCAGTAATTCGCTGCAGTAACAGGGTGGAAATCACTGCTTACAGTAAGTGCTTCATGACAACAGTTCCTGACTCAGGATTGAATCAAAGGAACCTTGCACAGTTTCTCCAGCAGGTTTGTATTTAAACGAGTGTAAAGTTAAACAGACTTCCTCACTGGGCAGAGCAGAATAACATAAATTAAGAACAAATAAAACAACATAAAGCACAGGTTTGTAGTGTCTGCTAATCACCATAACTAAAAACAACTGCTCACAGAGTGGAACAAAAATGCTATCGCTGGAATAGCCAAACAAAGGGACATAACTGATAAAGGTCCTAAAAACATCTCACTGACAGTTTGGTCAAAACTTCTTATGCTACCAAAGGTGATAAACAATCAGGTACACTAATTATTAACCGGTCCAGACTAGGCTGCATGCATTTCTTGTGTTGTCCCTGGAATATAAACAAAACTAATTCAGAAAAACATATAACCATGGATACTACCGCCTGAAAAATCCCTTCAGATGCTCTTGAACATGCTACGGTACCTCCATGTCCTGAGCATTTCGATGGCCAAATTCACAATTGTTTACAACCGGTGTAAAAAGAGAAAACCTCATTTTATTTGGTTGTGTTTGAATAAAAGCAATAAGCAACATGCTGTAATGAAGTGCAGCTGATCTGAGGTCAGCTGAAGCAGCACTAATGTGATCCAATCAACCTCCGGTGTCCGGTGAAGTCAGAGCGCTGCAACACCCGGAGCACGACACTGCTGCAAACTGTGCAGGACATGCGAACCCCCGCCAGACTTGGCAAATGGGAAGTTGTTGGGCACTCAGCGTTCCCATCTGCTCCCTCTGCCCATCAGCCCCAGATTAACCCGAAGAGCCAAGTCAAGCAGCTTTGCCCCACAAACGCCACCCAGACCTGCCAACAGCCCTCGGCCTATAGTGAGAGAAGGAGCCAAGAGTCCGTTCTGCCCTAGCAGAGCGTCTAACAGCTCCTCATCGAGCTACAGAGACACGCAACCTTTAACCAATCCAAATGTTACCTCACAAGATGATTATGAAAACTGCAGCCCATAGAGATTTCCAAAACTTCCAAAGATGACATTAAAATGATGGCAACTAGGACATTTTCATGGCATCTGAGAAACGTTTATGATTCGTTTCTTTTAACTATTTTGTCTCTTACGAAATGAACGGGATGAGAAGTTTATTGATAAGACAACTGACTGATAACTACATATTTAATATGTTTTCATCCTACTGAACTCTGTAACTCCCGTCACTGTTCAGCTTTCTTAGAAGTTATTAGTTCACACTTACATTTACCATTTCTAACAAATTTTTCCAGGAAGTGCCTGAATGATCGGATGTAACTTCCACATCCTGAGGCTTGAACCAGCTGTACCAAATGAGACATCCAAAGGCTCTGATTTTTTCACATTTTTCCTTTCAGTCATTATTTTTCAAGCGTTTTTAGAATTTACAACCTGCACAATGAACCCATAACTGTGTTTTTTTACCCATGAAAAGTAATTTTAATGATTAACAGATTTGCCAATGGTAATGCTAAGACAAAAACAATTACAGATTAATTAATTCCAACCAGCATGAATTTCCACACTGGTTTAGGTTAGTTAGGTTAGTTTCCTGGTGAGAAGTACGCACACCATATTCTGGTCTTTTAAGCAGGTATTTATCTGTAAAACTGACACGATGTATTCATCTATGGCTTTAACAGCTGAATGCAGGCGGATGAAAATATCAGAGCTGAATCCGTGACACAGTTCAGTCAGGAAAAGAGTCTGTCTCATAAAGCACAGGAAGAAAGATACAAAGTTTGTTGTGGATAATTTCTGTCATTCTGGCCCTGCGTATCTTCTCACGTTACAAACCTTAATGGAGGAGAGAGAAAGAATATAAATAAATAAATACAGGAGTAGCGCGGGGGTAATGTGCCCACCTGCAGCTCTGTTACGTAGATCAAGACAGACCCCCCCCTCTGTCTCTCCCCCTCCCTCTCTCATTCCCAGTGTGAAATTGAAACCATATAATATGAGCCATGTCAAAATGCAATCTCACGCCAAATTGGAAGTTGGGATTTCCTATGACATCGCCTCTGGGTCTCAGGGAGAGATAATTACAAAAAGGCAGAGGGATAAATAGAAAAAGGGGGGGGCTACTGGTCATACGGACATAAGCAGGGTCAAGAGAGTCAAGACAATATTTTGCTGCAGTCTACAACTGTAGTAAACACGGTCTTTCCTCTGAAAAACCACGTGCTGTTTTTTACTGGGAAGTGTGGTTTCACTAACTAGAAGAACACAGGTGTACAGATTGATAGCAAACACACATGCACGGAAAGAACCCACATCGTGTGCTTGCAGATTAAGTAAATCTGCGCATACCAGCGACAGCTAGCAGCTATTACCCTGCTGCTGTCGCACGCTTTGCACTGGATGGGAGACCTCCCTAGCAAACTTGTGTGATGAGGCCAGCAAAGCGGTGATCTCTACACGAGTCCCAATGCTTCAGGTTAACACAAGAAGCATATAACAGATAAAAAGCACTGGGGAATTGATTAGGTACTGGAATATTTCGATAACACAAGCAGTAACAAAGATAATGCTTTAATTCACAGATGAATGAAGAGCCAGCCAGCCAATCATACGCTCCTTATCCACAATCATTACAGTAAAAGGTGCTTCTGCAACCTCACGTCAATAACTTCCTCTAGACATGTCAGCAGTGTATTAAGAGAACACAATGTCAATATGAATTATGTCTTCCAGGTATAATCAATAAACGCTGAAACAGCAGATATGGGGCCCTGAGGTAACAGCTTGATGCTGAATATCAACTATGTAAGTGTATGAAAACGCCGTCCATATTTAAAAAGTCTTCCGTTGTTTGTTGTGGTATTACTAAACAATGGTTTTAAGATTATAGTAATTAAAAAAAATCAGAACAACTCGGTTATATTTAGAATAAATAATTTATTCTAAATATAAACGAGTTGATTACATTTTTTTAATCACTCGCATCAGCGTCACACCTGCTTGAGCGTAAACATTCTGTAACGAGTATAATTGTGTTTTTTCCTAAGAAATTTATCAGAGATGCGAACAGGTAAGAGGTAAACAAAAGAGCTTTGTGTTCTGGAATGAATCAGATTGAATTCAGGCACAATCTCATGTTATGAAGATGATGTGCTAGACACAGGCTGTGTAAGATACTGACTGATTGGACGGAAGCACCTCCCTGTTTCTGCAGCCACCACCCCAAAAACCTGGCGGTCTTGAACCACTAACTACTAATGCCAGAGGATGAAGAAGTGTTCATGTCCTCGACCTCTAAAATGTCTAGAATATGATGCAAAACAAACCTAAACTTATACCCATTATAACACACGAAACTCTCTGCACTGAAAACAGCCAATCATGTGAAGAAATACGCATTTAGATGGACATTAAATTCCTCCGAGCTCCAGCCCCACACTGAACCGCCACCGTTTCTGTAGAAAAGAAGCATGACACAATAGTTTCATCACTAACTCTGTGTGTGTGAGGAGAAAGAGGCGGGAAATGCCGCTACACGTGTCTGTGTAGTAGGTGCGCGTGAGGGAAAACGCATTGTGGTTTTTCTCACATGGAGGACACTGTCACACCTCCCCGTCAGCCGAACGAGGTGAGAGGGTCATGAAGGAGAACCAGACAGCAGGGGAGACACGGAGCAGCTTTCAAACAGGAACTTTAAGATCCCCCCTCCCACTTCTCCTGACAACGGGAACTGACACAAAGCGCTCTCTTTCCTATTGGCCGTCTCAAGGCAGAGACTCCGCTGACAGAAGACGTGATCCGTGAGTTTAGAACGGGTATCAGATGTTCCCTTAACTGCGTTTGACAGCTAAAGCTTCACTCTGAGGAACGAGGACGGCGACGGGTCAAAAACAGATGGAGTCGAACGAAAAGGAACGATAAAACAACTTAACAACTCAAGTTTCCAACAACAACTTCTCTCTCTTAGGAGGAAAGCAGCTCTGAGGCAGAAAGAGAGGGATCGGTTGAGATTTCTCGCTTGTGAGGAACCGAGGAACACGAGTGAGGTGAAGGCAAACATAAAAGGTAAAAGAGCTGCTCTCAGCAGGAGAATAAAATATTAAACGGTAAAAAAGCGCAAATGCCGCCAAAAAGCCTGCAGTCTTCTCCTCACAGCAGGGCTTGTGTTTGTCAGTTATAGAAGCTGCATCAAGGAGAGAATGAAGCATTTCAGTCTCGTACTAACTGGCCTAAAACTTCTGCACAGCACTGTATATTAAACCACAGCAACATCATGTCAAAGACATAATTACATTATGACCAAAGACATTTCGACAAAAGATATTTTGAGAAATGTACCAGTGGTTTTGTGTCCATACAATGGAAGTCAATGGGTGCCACTGTTGTTTACTGCTTTAATGTCATTAATTATTTTGAACATCAAATGACACACCAGCAGTACTTGAACCACAAGCCGCTATTTTAACTATAAGTTGACAGTCATTTCATGCATGCATTATTTGGATATAAAAGATCGCATGAAATTCATTACCACAACCAATCGATGGATCTCCATCACACTTTCGCAACAGGACATCAGCTCAGTTTTCAGGTGAAACGGTTTGTCAATGGAGACGAGGCGAACTGCAGGAAGTGTTTCTGTTTTTTGCAGATTAGAGGGAATTTATCTTGACGCCTGCCTCTAACAGACTCTAAATCGCCTTTTAATGGAGTAAAACTTACCGACAGAACATCAGTCCAGCTCTCGCTGTCTCTCACTGTCTCTAAAAGAACAATACCGTCAAACGACTTGTAAACAATCCAGACGAGCGCACAATTGGCAACGTACATCATTACGACTTAATAAATCACTTGCAGTAACCCCAGCAGATTCCTCACCCTGCGAACACGAGGCGCATTTCAAACATTAGCGGCCTAAAATTAAAGACTGTTTCCCTGGCAACAATAAACTGCTTGTGCTTTGATTTACAGATCTATAGAGAGAAGAGCTTGCAACTGGATGTGACAGACAGAGGCCTCCCCAGCTAACAGGGAATGATCCCAAAACGTTGGCTAACGTTCCTATAGTTCTTAAAGTTCTCTCGAAGTTTACAAAACGCCCTTGTAGTAATGTTGGTAGAACCTTTTTAGAGTAATTTATCACATATTAAAAAGTTATTCTTAAGTTGTATAGAATGTATATCTAATAGAATGTTTCAAAAAATGTTACAGACAACAAACTGGTGATTTTGAATGTTTCCACTTCAAAAGTAACTTTTTAAACATTTTTGTTACTTCATGGAAACGTCAGGGAAACATTTTTACAATCTGAAGATCCAACAAAAAATTGCAGAAGAGAGAAAGACAGAGAGAACACCAACAAACAAAATAAAGGTCAGCCAGAAATCCGGAGCTTCAGTTCTCGCTCTTCCAGAATGTTCCGCACGCACACAAAGCTCTAATCAGCCTGCAGAAGTCCTTCTCCACAGCGTCTGAGCAAGATCACTGGAATACATGTCAGCCTTGCATCACACAGAAAACTTTTGTTTCAAAGTTATTTTGCACAGAAAATCTGGCTAATGATTCGCAGGTGCTGAGATCCACACAACAGCCAGTTCTGCCGTACTGACGCACACGGGGAATAAAATAAAAACAGTAACTCACAGTGATTAAAAGAAGAGTTTGTACCCTTTAGGAAGGAGTTTCAAAGACGTTCCTTGACGTTCTTTTTCGGATACGCTAACAAACCCTCGACCCGAGTTTTCGCAGAAAATTTTTTATAAATTTGAAATGTATTCTGTGGATACACAGATGAGAAAACAGTTCTGGATCGGATTCTAAATGTGTGTGTTTACAGTGGACGTATAACGAATTCAAAGGATAAAAATTATAACAGCAAATTTAAACTAAAAAAGAATAATTATCCTGTTGTTTTGTCCCAATGCAAAAATAATCATTATTTTCTCACCCTTTTGTTTTGCCAAACCCCTATCGTCTATTATAACAATTTATCTGAAAAATATAAACAACTTACCGGCTTGGAATGACATGAGGGTGTGTAAATAATGACAGAATTTTTACTACCGGGTGAGCTATTCATTTTAATATCTGTTTGAAAAGTGTGAATTATTTTCTGGCCTGAGGAAACAAAAAGAAAGAAAAACAAAAACAACAGACATTTTCCCTTTGTGAAAATCTCTGTTGTGGTTTGTTATTTTTATGCATTTTGCCACATTTTTGCGAAACAGCATCTCTTCATGTCTGTTCACTCATGTGAGAAATGAGCAGAGATCCGTCTTCTCCTGCAGGCAGTTAACTGACAGCTCTACCTGTGATAAACCACAATTTAATGGCACATTGTCTCGAGTTAAGTAGCTAATGCAAGTCCTTATTTTGATGAATTAAAACTAAATTTTGCAAATTTTCCCCATGTTCTCACTTTATGCTGTGAATTCAAATACAGCCTTTCATATGCTCACATCTATAGCTGACTTTCTTTTTTTTTAAAGTGCAATCGATCATTAATATATATATTTTATCATTTTCGTTATTTAACATTAGCATTTCCACCTGCATGGCAGCTTGACATTAAATTAGGCCACTCCTCCTATACCTTTAATCACGCCCTCACTCCAAAACCCCACCCCCCAAGACATCAACTCAAACAAGCACAGAGATTGACAGGTGTCAAGTGTTCAGATTGGCTAATAACGTTACACTCTGATCTGATTCTGAGTCTACAGCTGTCACAGTGACAAATCTGATATCACAAGATAACTGTTTCAGGGATTTCTGTCAGTGTGGTATTCCAGAAAAAAGGCTTACAGCAGCTTTAAGTGTCAGCTTGCAGTTTGCTGTAGGGGCAGAAATAAATGTGACTGCTTTTCTAAACCTTTTGACTTTCCAATGTAGAGATTAAAAAACACTGAATTAAGTCAAACGTTTTTAACTGACTTCAGTGTTGTGACGTAATCCAAAGTGAAACGGACAAATGCATGGATTTTTTCCCCACTGACAATTGATTTCCCCAATTGATTGACTTGATTGAGAAAAGTAGGCGTTTCAATGTTGGCAGCAGACTGACCACTGGAGCGGAGTGGTTAACGACTCTGGCCACGCCCAATTTGTCAGACTGACATCATCAGAGAAGGTCTGCTGTTATTAAAGACTATGAGGACACATAAAAAAATAACGACTAAACAAGTTAAACCACTCTTGTATGCAAAAACCTTAGTTCCACATATTTTTAATTCTACATGCATTTGCCACTTTCAAACTCAGCCATCTATTTAATGTAGCCTGTATCTGTTAAAGAGTGCCGGACCTCTGAGTGTTTGAATGTAAAGAGTTTTGGGCCCAGCTGGGATTTCGTTGTGCATATTCATGACAGTGTTAAGAGTAATTACCGATGGGAACTGCTCATTTGAGTTCCACTGGGAGTTTGAAGTGCTCATTAAAACTCGAAGAACAACAGCATGATGGGTGCTGTCAAGTGCCCCTCAAAACACTGTTCTTATTCAGAGAGAGAGAGAGAGAGAGAGAGAGAGAGAGAGAGAGAGAGAACTAACACGCAAGCCATAGATCTTTTTACTTTTTCAAAATATCTCAAGTTGTTTCTCCTAGACAGCAATGAGATGAAATGGGGACCAGATGGAGTTTCAGAAGAGACTTCTCAGAGTCTGACTCCATGAGATGGAGCGGTTTTCCTTTTTCATTTTCTATTTCATAGCTTTACACTGTAATTGCATGTCAACAATTTCCTCATGTGTCTTCCTTTATTTCTCCAAAGCAATTCTGAGAGAATCACCTGAGACAAAGTTGATACATAACTGAGAACTTCATTAAATCTGCTGGGCAATGAGAAAGCATCATCATTTTCCTCTGCGTCAAGGATTAGCTAACTAACAGACAGAATTAATATTACACAAAGCTGAAGAAAGAAAAAACAATCAAGCTTTGAATGTGGTTATTTCGACTTTTAAACCCACTCCGTTAGCTCTGATGGACTGCCTGCTGAGATCCGAGAGACATTTTTCAGAGGTCTGTCAGCACAGCTGGACGCAAGGAAGGGAAAATATGACCCCCGTGGAGCAAAGGGAGCAACTTAATCACCCCCTGAACAAATCCTTTCAGCAGGCCGTCGCGTATTCAGTCCGGCGGTCAAACGGACCAGAGCTCAGACAGAATCGACGCTTAACTCTGCTCTGCTGGAGGCAGCGCCTAGCAGAAAGGAAATGCAGGGAACACCACGGTCGGCCATTTCAGATATAATAACAAGCTTTCTGCCGCAGACTAATAACAATGATTTCAGGCAACCGCAAAGTGGCGCGGAACTTTAGTGGGCCGAGCCCCCAGCCGTGTACTGAAAGAAGATCTCATCCAGAAATGCTTCACTTGACCACTCAGTCGCTTCCTTTTGACAGTGTGGGTCGAGGAAGCGCGTACGGGAAACGCGAGGGTGCTCGTGTAGATCTTATCTTTCCGCCGTAGCCCCAGGGTGAGCGCAGTTGTCTTGATACTAACGTTTTCTAGCACGGGTATCTCGCGCACACACGGATGAAAACGCACGACAACAAACAGCTCTCGTTTCTGCCCCTGGCTTCCCCCATGACATCATACCAGAATCACAAAGGGCCTTAGAAGCTCTCTGGTGTACACCAGAGGCACTGAAATCCAAACTCACGAGCGCTGCTTAGCTTTGGAACAAGAGGTAAACGGGGACTTCAGAGATGCAGGAAGTGCTGATGGTTTATTGTCACAGGTGTGCACTGGTGCGATAGTCACACCTTTTCACCAATGGGCTTTTTTCTTGAAACATTGGGTGCTTCTTCAATACAGGCATTTTTAGAGTTGATTTTATGAAAATATTAACGTCTTCATTTTCTGTAAAGCTTCTTTGAATTAATATATATTGTGAAAAGGGCAATACAAATACATGTGAATTCAATTGAGCTTCTTATATGAAAACTTGGTGTTGTACCGTACCTGGCCTTCATCACTTGTTACCTTTTAAATGCATTTTATGTATAGATTTTTGTTTTACCATCATCCCAGACTACGAATCTTAAAATATGACAATCGCATTAAAACGAATAAAACATAATAAACCATTTTAATATTTACGATGTAAAAAGCAAATCCATAAGAACAGAAGTGCCCACTATCTTTTGTGATGCATGTAAATTCACAGAAAGACTTTCTTTGTAGACAAAAGCTATAAAAAGTGTTTTAAATTAGTTATTTTCCAAACATCAACAGGGGCTAAATGTGCTTGTGGTTGAAGAAGCACCTTATTATGCATAAGAAAGCCAGAAAAACAGAGGGTGAGAAACTTCTCACTGACCTTCCGCTGACACAAACCGCATCTTAACCGCTAATTTACCCAATTAAAGAAAAAGAATGAGAACAGAAGGTCTGTTTTTATCTCCTGGATTTGCCATCAGGGACTCGAGTCCTGACTCAGCCAGTCTGGGATATTGACTGTGTCTTTTTAAAAATAGTGATTTTTTTCCTTAAGTTCAAGATAGACTTGCTTGGACTCAATAATGTTGTTAGAGCCATCGTCTAGCGGTTAGCACATATGCGTCAGACGCATGGGGCTTTGGTGCTTGTATTAAAGACACAGATTTGATTCCGGTTCGCGATGTGTCCCCTAAAAAAACAATTATACTACTCAGGTGTAGCGCGGCCGTTGCTCAGGAGACTTTTAATGTTGTCTCATTGAAGTATCGACTTTTTTGCCTTTAAGGAAAATAAGAAACAAATGATTTTAAACTTTCGCAATTTCTAAAACATTCAAAATTGTTGATAGAACTTACAATCAATGCAGATGATAGACTCAAATGGTTAAGGCCAAATAAGAGAAACAGGACTCTTCAAGCAGTCTTCCAAAAGCGAGAAGAGAAACCAATCAGTTCTTGGAATGTCCATGAGGGATTAAACGGGAACCAATCAGAACATAACCTCAGGAAACAGAGGACACCATTCATGGAGTTACTATCTTATGACCTAATCCTGTTTTCTTCAGGTGTGGAACAGTCCAGCTAAATCTTCACCTGAGGCTTCTTAAAGACAAAGAGAAAGCGCATTCATGAATAATAATGATCTGTTGCACACTGACAGATCCTGGTGGGTTTTGGAGGGCTGTTGTCTTCTCTCTTCTCACCAGTGGCCCTTAAGTGAGGAACTGGGTTCCTGCAATACTCTGAAACAGTCTCTCCTCTTCCATGAATCCACCGCAAAAGCACAGAAGCTGCATAACACTCTACTGTGAATAAATAAACATTTGTTTTCCAGAAAGAAAATCTATGTCAGGTGTTAAAGCAAAGCCTATAGGCTTCTGATTTGGTCTGTTGATGACAGAGAATAACAAAATTACCTTAGATCAAGCAGAAAAGATGAATATACGACAGGAATGAGAAACAAAAATATTTAAAAGGGGTGTCCAAATGATAAATCAGGAATTTGGAACATTTTAGTTTCCAAAAAGTTTTGAATTTTCATTTTGCACTATACTAGAGCTAAAAAAACATTTTTAGAAAGATATTTTGTGTTTTGGCTTACCAGGTAACAAAGAGCATGTGGTAAAATAGTAAAAATAAACATGTCATGCCTAAAATAACACAAATGTACCTTTTACTTTACTAATAAATATCTTGAAAAAACGTTATCTGTGTATGTATATTGGCAAAATGATTGAAATGTATGCTTTAAACAAGAAAAATATTGCCAGTAGGGTAAGAAGGATTTTCAGCAGTTTAATAAGCGAGTCATATTGAATTGTTTACGTGTGTCCTGACAGTTTTAAAGACAAACAACAGCTCAATATGGAAAGTCATTCATAAGCTCTCTGATTCTATTGCTTCAGCGACACACGACTCCAGTTTACACCTGTAACAAAACAACAATAATCAACCCCCCACTGAACCACACAATACTTAAAAGATCAACCCCACCCTCCAGATAAAGGTGCTGTTGAACATTAGATTAACCCAAGTGTGGGGGGAAACCTGATGGAAGTGCAGGGCTGGGAATTCATCTCAAGTTGCTTTACAACATTATTTACAACACCAGTTTTTCGCTTCACTCAGCTAACAGTGAACGTTCTCTAAAGGTTCCCCCAAGTTTTCGTTATGTTATATATCATGTATCCAAAATGTTATTTTTAAGTTGTTATTGGAACGTTATAAAATGTTACAGAATAAGATTTTTTTTTTTAAATTTTAATAAAAAAAAACATTTTTAACCAAGCGATACTGTTAATACTCCACCTAACAGTTCATCAATTGACGACTGCCTCTGACAACTGGAACTTCCCTCACTAGAGCGACCATTTTGACCCGTTTACCCCATTGAACAGGTTTAAAAGCAGAATTGTGAAGGTTGTACTTGTTTTACAATAACTTGTTTTGAGCCTCGAACATTCAATCAAGATCTTATATACAAGATAAGTAAAATTAATGTTACAAAACAACAAAACAAAAATGTCCATATTGAGAAACCCAATTCACGCCATCCTACGGTTATATTACAGCCATGCCCAGCATACAAAGATTTACACATAATCCATCAGAAAAGTTGAAATCTAGTGGCTGAGAAAGTGACAAATAAGCTCACAGCTAAACAACCAGCACCTGAATCTCACAGACGCGTTTCACGGGGGAAAGAAACAACCCGTGTAGGTGTGCGACTTGACAATGCCTGACAACGCTGCTACCTGCGCATGCTAACCAACACACATATCACAGATGCAGACCACGGCATAACCAATCCTGAGCCCCCGCATGGACACGCTGAACGCCTGACTGCACGTTTTTAAGTTTAATGCGAAAAAGTTTCACACGAGACTTCAGGAACAAGCGTGTTTGTGCATTCCACGCGGGTGCCACCGGCATCAGAACGCGCTTAATTGGTGTATGCCGTCCCATTCAAATGTGTACTCTAAATAACATTACTTTTGTTTTTCCTCACCACCCTATTTAAGCATCGCGTTTATCCAGTCCCCGGTGTGCGCCGTTCTGAATAGAAATGAACCTTATCAAAAACAATGTCTGAGGAAGAGAATATTAAGAAGGTGAAAATAAATGAGGCAGCGAAAAATTAGTGGTTCTCTTTTGGCGGGAGGCAAAGGTGATATGACATGTTTACTTATGAGAAGAAATGCATGAAGCCAACACAATTACCTGGCTGGCCCCTTTACAAATGCAATTCCAGATTTATTCTGTACGAAGGTCAGATGTGGATTCAGACCCGGATTCAGTCACGAACGAAATGAAACGAAATTGTGTCTGGGTGACAAATCTGAGTGTAGACATAAGGGATGCCACATTTCAGAGGCAGACGCATCATCCCTTAATGCCGTACATTATGTACACTGAACATAATGACCGAGAGGCCCCCAAAGTGCCAGCAGCATCGCCGTCTCTGGCAGGGCAGGAGAAAAGGGGCCATTATCAGTGATGAAAGCAATCAATCAAACTGATTCATTTCCAAAGCAATAAATACAACAGTGCATGCAGGGCTGCAGGAGACAGATATCATGCCATTATGAGGTTCGCTAGGGCCCGATACTAACACCTGTGGTACTCCGGCAGGTACAAAACACAGAAGAGAGTCACTTTACCTCAAACATCTCTCTCCTAAAAACAATCAATTATAAAGCAGTCATGAGAGGATAAAGTGATGTGATATACGAGAGCCAGTTCAGACTTAGGCATTTATTTTTAAGAAATATAGTATGGACAGTTTTACAAAATTATTACAATGATTATAAATCTAAAGTATAAATATTACATTTTATTTTATAGTTGCAATCCATAACGTTATTTACTTCCTCAATAACTGTCCATTTTCACCCCAAAAAGTTATGGATTGCAACTTAAAATTTAGGTCCATCATCATTTGCTTGCTGATGCCAATTGGTTTGTATCTAACACCACGGAATTCATACATTTTTATCTGTGACTTAATTGTCCAAAATTGTTTAATTAAGGGCAACATACACGTAAAGATGGCTTTACAGAAATACACATTTTTCCCTTCCAAATTTCAAACCTTGTGAAATGTTTCCTTCTCATTCCAAACGAGGAGGGGAACATTTTGAACTGCGAAGTGCATTTGCATACTTCCCACGTAGAAAGCATTTTTTCAAAGAAAGTTTACTGTCAAACCCTCCACGTGAACCGAAACCCCCTGTGACAACATTCTGATGACAACGCCTGGCTTAATTTTCACTTTCTGTCTCCCAGCCTCACATAAAACCATCCCACGGAAGTCTCAGGTGGCTGTGTGCCTGAGCCTACCACAGTCTGTGTGCCTGTCTATGAGGCCCTAGACATTAAAGCGAATTTTAACAAGGTATGACTACAGGCTGCTGGTACGAGGAAACATGCCAAGCCCAGGCGCTGTCTCTCTGTGTGCGATCTCGCCCTGTATTCACAAGCTCTGGCCAATTAGCTGCTTGCTCTGTCTGTCGGGCTGGTTGACAGTCCCATATCTTCCACCATGAGTTCTATATGAACATTAATAATCTGAAAAAAATCTGGAATTCATGGCTGTCACAGAAAAACTGCTCACACAGTGTATGTGGCAAATTCGAAGACATCAATCCCACAGTGTTACTGAACCGAGCTGTGACACAAAGATGGTGTCTTGAAAACTCTTAAGGTGAGGGCCAGCCTGGTACATTGAGGAGACCCAGCCATTGGACTCTTTTATATGATATTTTGGCTCCTTACACTAAAATAACTGTGTATGTTATTGATCAAACAAACGACATATGATATCCATTTAGATAAACGAAGCCATAATGCAGCCTGTCAGGATCACAATATACACCCAGAAACAGAACAAGTCCGGACGGTATATTATTCCGTTTAATACACAGCTGCTTGCCAAACAACTGAATAAACGGACATGAAATACGGACAATGTTTTGGATAACTAATACAAGGAACATCTACTAAGGCATGAGTAGCATCTACAGGTAAATAACAGGTATGGAAAGCGAGAGGCTGCACGTAAAGCACGTCAGAGACGCTCGGCTTTGTGATTGGACCAACAGTGACCCGCGAATTCCACCTGTGCGGTGACGTCACAGACACTGGATGCGCGGCAACGGTAAGATGAGACGTTATTATATTTTACATTAAATGCGTTTTTTTTAGCTTAGGCACACTTGAAGTCACAGTTCTTATGTTTTGGACCAAACATGTGACGCGTATGAATAAAGCAGACAAAGTGAAACGGGTAGCCTTCATTAAACGTTAACGACGCGTATTTACCTCACAGACGCGTAGAAACTCGCGGAGGTTCCGTAGAATAGCGATAAATCCGCCATTGTCGTTCCGTTTACAGCGAAATTCCTCAAGCTGATGTTGTAGTTTGACGTTACGGGCTTGTCGACGGGCAAACGTACATAACCAATCCCGCAACGTTTACCGCGTAATGCACGCGCACAGAACCGAACGCGCGCGCTGTCATGTCACACTCGCGAGTTCTACGGAGCGCCACACGGTACATGGTTTAGAAAATGAGTTTCGAGGTATAAAATAATATCGATCGGGGTCAAAGTAAACGAGTGATGCGTTCTGTCAAGAAACTTTCCAGACTTATTCTCACAATATTAAAATGCAAACTTTTCTTCTCGCGTAATCGTTTGTGTGTATTTTAAGTTACAATATTTGTAGGCACAATAATGGGCTCTGTGTAATTGGGATGGATTTATAAATACTCTGATTACCAAGAGGCTGTTGATCTTTAGAGTGACACATTCTGTGAAAACAATTAACCCTGTTAAATTCTGTGATATTTCACAGTGTAAGAAAGCTCTTGTACTTAATAGCCTCCATCAAGCAACGAAACGCTGGAATTTGGGTAAAAGTGTAACTATGTACGGCAGACGTTGTCGCTTCGGTTCGTTGTTTTCCTCACCTTGTAAGTCGCTTTTTTATTAAGCGTCTGCTAAATGTCTAAATGTAAATGTGATACACACATGCTGCTGATATTTTGTGTCATGTTAACGTCTGTCTTTCCTGTAGCTCTGCTGGTAGGGCATTGCGCTAACAATGCCCAAGTCGAACGTTTTGTGTCTTCTAATGTGTAAAGGCATTATATAAACTATTTAAAACCGTGTTTTGCAATTTCTGTCTATGTCTCAGATTTATACACCTTTTTGTCTTGTTAGGACCAAATAAAAGGTCTTCGCAAGCTGATTTTGGTAATGTCGTACAGTTTTCATGAGGACATTTTTAAAAATGTGGCGCTCACAGGTTTAGCCAAACCTGCATATACACACACACACGGTTCACTCTTGAGATAAAATTCCACTGTCCACTGAACAGTAATGGTCGTAATAAATGCGCAAAGGTGGATGGCCAGCTCGACCGCAGACTGGATTTGAGCTTATGAGATCATAAAGCCTGGGGGTCAAAGGTCATGTCATTGTTTATTCGGCACACACTGGGAATAAAGGCAGCTGGATGTGTTTTCTCAATGAAATCTCTTACACATAAAGATTCTAGAAGAGGAACATAAAGTGTATTGTAGATTTTGTCACCACGGTCTCCGCGGCGCATAATAGAGTTTGTTTCCATTATACATCAGACTCGACTGTGAAAATCAGTTACGTTCAGCCTTGACAGAGTTTTTTCTTTTTTTCCTAAGGCTGTGAGGAAACATGCTTCTGTTGGCTGGAGCTGCACGTATGTGTCTTGAGATTTTTCTCCTCAGGATTAGCCCAGTAATCTTCAAACTCTCTTTATACTCCTGAATGTATGATTGCTGTACTGCTGCTCCAGGCTACACCGTCTCACCATAGCCCTGAACCAGCCAAGCAGATTTTTATTCATTTTTGCATGAGGGCTGTACATTTGTTCATATATAATACATAATAAGAGTTAGTTACTGACTCTATAATCATAACGATGATTGCGCTATTACAGTGTTATACAGTCGCAGTCCTTTAGTCTGATTGGACAATCTGAGTTTCTGTGTCTGTGTTCAGATATTTTATATAACAGCACTGGGGCGCACTTCACTGTATTTTTGCCTTAAATTTTGTTACTCAAATTTTGAGTTATTCAGACTAACTAATTGTTGGTAGTTGTGTTGAGTATTGAGTCTCTCTATCTCTGGCCATTAAATGAGCGAAATAAGAAAAGCTATGATTTGTTTATCCCAGACCTCCCAGTATCTAAATTCTCAGCTTTCTTGTGTGCTGTAACTTGGCCTGAAGCATCGAGGTATTGAGGTATTTCCTGACTGTTTTTCTAGGAAGGGGAAAAAAATAAGAGTGAGTTACCGTGTTATGAAAATTTTGCCCGGAAAGCATATCTCTCCTGTTTCTTTCTATTTCCTCCTTTTCTCTCAGCGGCACAGTTTTCCCCGGTGAAATACAGCGGGAGGACAAGACAACCGCACAAATTCCCTGGGTAGGGTTGCCGTGGCGACATGAAAGGGCTTCAGATCTGGTAGCGGGGTTATTATGGGTTGTGAATCGGAATCAAAAGGCCATTTTAGACCTGTCACATGACCCCCGGGGCTATGTCGCCATATCGCAAGAGACATATCCCTCTAGAGTTCTCCCTAGAGACAAGTCAAACAAGACCTCACCCAGACAGACTCAGACATACTCGAACCCGCAGACGCAGAGAAAGGCAGACAGACAAGCAGAGACCACCTATGCTGGTCTGCGGTCTCTATGAAAGAGTTTAAATGAAAAAACTTCTTGAAGTTGTTTGATGTTTGGGCTGTAAGTAATGGAACAGTGTTTAGTTGTCAAGCCACTGATGTTGTAATGGACTCGTTTTTTATAATGACCGCATTAAGTAGCTTGAGTACAGAAATGGTGCGCTTACATGTCAGGATTTACATATGCAAGTCAGGATTTGCATACGCATGGTTGGATTTACATACATATGCGTAGATAAGTGGTCGAGGGTCACTTCTTCCACACATCAGTTTCTGACAAGGTCCTTCAGCTAACATAGCCTCCTCAGGAACTAGGTTTAGATTTACATAGTTATCATAAGCTAGTGTTTGTTAGTTTATGTTTGTGTTGCTGTCAGCCACAGACTCGGGCCGCGATTACAGTACTATTCAATAGAAAATACATCTGATAGCTTCGTGTATTAGTTCCATGTATATTAATATATGCAATAAATACAATATAAATATCTTTCTCTTAACATTTCCAGTTTAAAATGTAGCCTGTTACACATGTTCCTGTAGCTCAGTTGGTAGAGCAACGCAAAGGTTCGATTCACAGGAAACACTGATGCAAATGTATAAGCTGAATGTACGGTACATTGCGTTAGGTAAAAGCATCTGCCAAATGTTTACAGTAAATGTACATTTGAATAGGCTATTATATAGCCAACATACTTTATGTACTGTATATTATATATTCTCAGATACAGTCCAGGTCTCTGACTACACACAGTGTGTATGTGGTCCAGCTGTCACTTTATAAATATGAGCTTCAGCCCTTTAAAATGTGCCACTGTTGCACCAGCACTGTTATTTACCCCTCTGTGATGAAATCAATACCAGCGGGGGCTCAGACTGAGGCCCGTCCATCAGCACAAACACAATCATCAATTGTCAGTTTATCCACCAGGGGGAGTATTGCATTCATTTTCATGCCAGACCTTCCATCTCACTCCCTTTATTCCATTATTTATTTGTTTACCTGAATATTTTTTTCTTTACAATAATCCGAAAATACGATCAAACGCGCGTGTGTTCACTTCTAGCCCAAAGCTGTTTCTCTGGCATGATGTTCAGGACCTGCCTTCATCACACCATTGTACAGAGCATTATTGAATGGATGGATAGATGGATGACTTTGGAGGGTGTTTGTGATTTTGGGGGGAGTGTTTAGGAAAGCCATTTGTAAACCATCATTATTCTTACAGTTTTGTTCGGTGATGTGAAAATGAGTCCCAGTGTGACTTTTGAGTTCCGTTTATCTACATGTCTTGAACGTGTGTAAGCAGTAGACACATAGAATAACACGTCGTGATAGCTCCTGATGTTAAAAAGATGAGTTTATTGTTTATATATGGAGACGCGTATAGATTATCTAATCACCGTTTTCTCCCAGTCACACTCTGCTGGAGTTACTCTGTGTGTGTGTGGGTGTAAATGCAACCAGATTTACAGATAGATAAAAGGCAGGGAGAAAGAGAGAGAGGGGATTTTGTGTGGCTTTGAGCCAGGTTTGTGAGAGAACTGATCCCAATCATCAGTCAAACGCTGCATCTTTATAATATGGTAAACAGCTGTCTGTTGGGGTCGTCGTCTTCTGCACCCCTCATTGTCTTTTGGCAACTAGCACAATTAGCCAAATGTCAGCTATTTTGATGACTTTTCAAACAAAACGCAATTAAAGCAAGTTTTTCTACTTGGTTTGTGTGATTTGCAACTATACTAAAGCGAGAAGCAACAACAGTACCCTTTAAATGTTTTTAAAACATTTTACTGATGCTGATCCTAATGAAAACCGCCCGGGCAGCATATTGTTGCTATAGCAACCTCCTCAGACAAACAATTTTTGTTTGTGAACATCTGTTTGACAAAAATATTTGCTAACTAACTCACAGTCTACCCAACAACAATTTAGATTTGTAAATGCATTTTGATGCAAATATGTGTTATGTTAGGTTATACTAGAACAGTATTGCAATAACCAACTGCAGTAAATGCAACAGAATAATTTAACTTTATGCACTGCCATCACTGCAGCTACAGTTGTTCCCTACTGTTGTACAGTAGCTGTTGTGTCTTGGAGAAGCATTTGTGTGAGTAATCTGGACATGTTTGTCAGGTTTCTTCTCCAGCGAGAGATTTGGAATGAAACAGACAGGATGTGGATGATCAGGGTGTATTGATTGATTTAGGCCAAGATCACGACACCCCCGCACACCGTACTTCAGTCACAAGAACTATGAGTCACAGATCCGACGCGTCTTAAAAGACAGCGCGGTCGATTGCCGCGTTTGAGAGAGCGTTTGCAAACTGAAGGCCATGAGCCTGTGATTGAAGCTCAAAAGTTTACAGTCGATTCTGAATTAAAGGCTAAAATCCCAGTTTCTACAGATGGCTGTCTCATTTATTTCAGTTTTTCAGGTGAAGCTGCTTCTTTTTCGTTCTTAATGCTAAAGTGTGTTCGTTTTGCGCCACACTATCTAATTAAAAAATCACTAGCTAATGGAATCACAATAAAGCTACTTTTTTTAAAGAAAATTTATGTCAAGATGCTTAAACTGTTTTAAAAGTGCCACTGAGCCACACTGTGTACACTTATCAGGAAAATCAACCTATACATACATACTGTCTTACAGTTGTCTCTGTAGCAGGAGAGCTCAGTGGGTTGGGACTCATGCAGCATGTCCTTGTAAACAGGACATTAATTGTTGGACTCTGATGAGAGCAGGCCCGGGTTATTGGTGTGACTCCTGGGTCTCCACCAGCGCTTTGCATGCTGGGTAAATGGGTATGAGCAGACTTGTAAGTGGGCTTTTCATTAGAGACAAAGTGTGAGTATCTGTGTGTTATATGTGACGGGTGAAAATAAAGTGGAACGGTGAGGTGAACTGCATTGTCTCCACATGTTCTTTGGACTGAGTTAAAATGGAATGAGATGTTAGCTGTGTGTTTACATTGTTAGAATCTACTGAAAAGCTTTTATTGTTGGTGTGTATTCTGTGTGTTTTGTATATAAGAGCTTTAGGGTACAGTCACTGTAGACTATAAGCATGCAATATTGTTTTGAACCCTGAAACAACTATCGACACTACAGGATATGATGTCATGATTTTCCTTAGAGCCCGGCACCTCCAATCTAGGTCGGAACCACCTGTTTAATAATATACTAAAACTCTGCAGATGTTAAAATAAGTGGTCTACTTCACTGTCCAGCAATATTGCAAACCTTGCAACTTTGTAGTCTTTGTATTGCGAGTCAAGAGAAGGTGAGAGTTTACCAAACTTGAACACAGCAGTGAAACTTCCCCCAGCTGCTTGCGTGTTGGCTGTCCAGCATTAGCATGCATATAAATGCAGATAAAATGGGCAGAAGGTCTCATGAGGTACACCTGATGCTGATCAGCTTCGTTTGCAGGCCTTCCCGATCGCCCAGTCGTTTCCTCTTCTCTGAATGTTCTTTCCAGCCTCTGGCACTTCTGTTTTCCCTCTGATGCTACAACTGGGGACAGTACAGCTATTTTGATCAATGAGAGCAAGGTCAAAACAGGTCAAAGTGGGTCGTGTAATTGATATCTACAATAATTTCCTGTACTCACGCTCAAAATTCTTACAATACACTTAAAGCGAACAAAACCACTTGTCCTTTAATTGGGTACAGGAAATGTCTGCAGCTTCTGGTGTATCTAGGGCTGTTTTTCTTGCTTGCTTTCTTAAGAGAAACCCTTCAGAGAGCAGCTCGGATAATGCCTGACAGCTTTTATAAAGCTCTGAGCAGACGTGCATTAGTATTGAGTCATCAGGCAGAGTGGAGCTGTGACACGGATGAGATGAGCAATGCATAGTGGGAAATGTTTTGAAAAGCCATCGGGTAGAAGGCCGCTGCATTTCATTTACGCTCTCCGTGTTTCTGAAAAGAAGGCGGCAAAGCAGTTGTATGGAAGGAAAATTGGATACACAATAATATTCGGGCAATAAAAAAGCCAAGAACCTTCATATGTATGCCAATTAGAAACGGTACTATAATAAATAAATATTTAAAAGTAAATGTGTCCAGGGGGCCCATAGCAACCTCCAAGAACTTCTAGGGGCCCCTAGAAGTTCAGCCTCTGATGCAGTCTGTCTGCACACACCCACTTTCTGATGGATGTGAATTTACTTCATTTGCCTCATGAGGTTTAATGGATGTTTCACAACATTGTTAGATGCCTTTTCACTTCCTGTGGGATTGCAAAGAGTGAAGCTGCGAGTTTAGTGAGGGCAGGGAGGCAGTGAAATGCTTTGCTTTACTGTTTTAATGCATTTAAATTACAGCACTAATGGGCTCGTTAAAACAATCGTTTACATTATGGGAAACATTTAATGTGTGTGTGTGTACTGTATATGTGAATCCGTTTTTTAAATGTGCAGAAGTTCTGATCAGAACGTTGTCTCATTATTATCACTCGTTATCAAATGCGGTCATTATTCTCAGATTACAATCGCTCGTGATGACACGTCAATGTAAACGCGGTGAATCAGATAACGGTGGGCCGGTTGAGTGACGGCTGTGTGTTTAGTGGGCTGGTGTTCTGCTCATAATGGACTGCTGGTGGGCCGGTGTTTGTCATGGTTTGAGTTATGGTAGCTATGGTTTAGCGTGCAGTGGGCTTGTGCTCGGCTAATGGAAAGCCGTTGGGACTTGCTGGGTCATCTTGCATGATGGTGGGCTGGTGTAGAATTACACCAAACTGATGATGAAATCGAATCTGGTAGATATAACTGGAACAGATGGATTTCAAAATCAAAACCCTGGCAGCATGATTCTTATCTTCCTTGTTACTATCTCAATCTACTAACTGCCCTTAATGTTGAAATTAGGGCTGCACGGTACTGAAAAAATGCGATATGCAATAACTTGCTACATAATGCATGTGTGATATGAAAACGCTTTAAGATTGTTACATTAATTTCAAATTTATTACATATTTAAAAACTGGACATTACATAACCAACATACGAGTATTGAAATGGTATAATCGCAACATACCGTGATTTGACCATTTCGATGTGCAGCTATAATTGAACTTGAGCACCTACACAAGGAGCCAAACTAATACTGATAGTTATTTCGACTAACATGAACAAACATGTAACAGAATTACGCTAAATCATGTTCATTACTAATCTGGAAGTTACAGCCACAATGCATACTAATGAAAACACCTAACCAAGTTTACCAGTAGAAGGAAAAGAGAAACAGGTGCAAAGAGAAACAGGTGCAGTGTATAAAAGAATCAGTATATTTAAGATCGTTAGCCATTAGTCAGACAAACTCTACAACACAAACTACTCAATAAAGACTTTCAAAGAAAGCGTGCGCACAGACAGATGGTATTCAGAGAAAAACTGGAGAATGAGGGGTTGAAAAAATAAATATATAAAAATAATTCGCAGGCAGCCTGCAATAAGCGCTAATTTTCGGTGGAGATAATGCCCTGACTCTGACAT
This sequence comes from Botia almorhae, assembly GCA_036877575.1. Taxonomy (NCBI): domain Eukaryota; kingdom Metazoa; phylum Chordata; class Actinopteri; order Cypriniformes; family Botiidae; genus Botia; species Botia almorhae. The sequence continues at coordinate 16,489 of JAZGTJ010001470.1, read as the reverse complement.
GTTGGCCATAAAATGAGTGTCGAGGAAAACTGCTTCAAGAATGCCTGAGCTCTGTCAAACACCAATTTACCTAGCGCATTCGTTCACCGCCAGGAAGAGCAGAGAATTATCAGTGCTTGGTTGCGCAGAAACCTGGCACCGCTTGGCAGCCTTCATCTGTTGGTAAACAAAAAAATTTGGCTGTAATGATGATGGTCGTGGTGGGGGTGGTAATTTCTAGCACATGAAAAATTGTAAACAGATCCTTAAAATAAACGTTTTCACTGGTCGCCATTGATGGAGAAGATCTGATACTGGATAATTTGCATGAATCGTCAACAAGAGAAAAAACGGTGAGGAACTAATTGTATTAAAGTAATTCCAAATGCAAGGACATAATTATTTACACTTTATAATAAGGTCTCATTAGCTAACATGAACGAACAATACGTTTTAAAGCATATATAAATCTTTGTTTTTGTCAGTTGACAAATGCAGTTGTTCAGTGTTTAGTGTGTCGTTATGTGCACGTGCTTTAACTATGTTAACATAATTATTTGGCTTTCGGTTTTAAAAATGTCTATGTTGAAATTAACATTAAAGGGTTACAAATGCTGTATAAGTATTGTTCGTTTATGGTAAATAAGGTAGTTAACAAATGGAACCTTGTTTTAAATGGATTTTACAAAGTAGATTCTTTTTTTTCTGCAGTGCATGAACTATAGACGATATTCCAAGTCCTGTTATTTTCAGGGTCAAAGGACACATGGAGATAAGTTGACATAAGTCTCTGTTGAATTCAGTACATTCGCAAGAACGAAAATTCAGATGCATGTAATTTCATCTAGAACAAAAGAGCCTCCATCAGGAGCTTCCACCGACACTGAATTCTGTGTGGGCATTAATGACTCAAGCGTGTTCTCACTTCATTTACACACAATCACTCCAATTTATTTTAAACGAGTTGGCGGTGTGGCCTTTAGCTTACAAATAATCAGCCCGCCACCTATTTGCTTGGAAAAAATCCAGGAAGTGAGACTGTACTGGCCAAAACACACCATCCATCTGATAGGAAATCTTCAAGAAAAGCAATTACGAGTCTTTTAATATCCTTCAGTTTTCACAGAGCCGAGCGACAGAGCTTGCTGACCTTTAACAATGCAATGGTGTGTATTTTACATGACATGGTTTTAACTATATTTTCAGCCAGTTATCATGCAGTTCTGCTACAGAAGTAAATTACAAAAGGGTTTGATGTGGTGCCTGCGTTTCACCGACGAGCAGTTTTTAAAAGAGCTTGAGATGACCTCCGTCTCCTCAGATTTCCAGGCACAGGAAGGACCGATGAATTAATGGCTTTTTTCAGCACCATAGAAACGACGACGTTCTGAGACAGGGTCCGTCTGACCTGCTGTGACCCGTCTTATCTTTATGTCTGACCTTTTAAATGCACTTACTGGATCTGGTTCTACCACCAGAATTCTTAAAGTTTAAACCTTGTAGAACGTTAGGAACATATGCTGATGTGTCAGTAGTTATGGGTTCACATCCTGTACTTTGTTTGATGTGAGTGTCAGGACTTGTAATGGATACAATATTTGATTAATATAATTAAATCCTGGTTTTAATGTCCTGCTGTTTCATCCTTATACAAAGACCAGACAGAAATCTTTGCCAATAAGTGCTTATATCAGTAAGAATCGAAGTTTCCCTGATCTTTTGAGATAGATACAAAGTTAAATGGACTATGAACTGTAACTTTTAGAGCTCAAAAACATGCGTTAAATTATAATTAAATCTCAGGTTGCACTTTAATAGTTTCAGCTTATAGCAATATGTCAGTGTCAGTGTATCAAAACACATTTTTGACTCTTGATTGATCGTGACAGATCAGTCACACAGGCTGCAGTTATCTTAAGCCTTTATATTTCAAAGAGAGTATCTTTTCCATCAGACATCAGACTGTAGCAGTGACCCCGTCCACAGACAGGGCGAGCCGCCCGGCAGGAGTCCAAGTCCCCTTCTTCAGTGACGTATATAAAGAGACTTTTAGTCTTGACAGAGTAAAATTCCCCTCCAAACACTTAGATCTGGGGGGTGAGGGACAGAGAGCCAACACTCCAATTCAAAGATTCGAAAGATCATCCTAAATATTTATTAACCCCTTTCGGCTCTGTGACATTTATATGGACATCAAAGAAGTCAGTCTCCAAGCACAAACTAAAGTGGGTTTCCTCAAGGGCAGCCTTGACTAGAATCATGGACCGCACATGTATGCGTCATCGGATGCATTTGGTCATTTTCTATCTGCGGATCTCTTGAAGCAGATTTCTTTGTCCATTCTGGTCAATGGAAGGACAGAAATAGAGCTTAGAGGCTCAGAAACGTAGGTCTCTCATGAGGACCTAGTGTACAGTTCTCAGCTCCAGAAGTTTCTTCTTGACAAGCTGTAATCAGTTTTGCCGGAACAGCAGTTTGCCGGCGGTACTTATGTGAAGTTCACCAGGGAGGGAGTCAAACAATATCTTTCCTCTGAGGAACCAGCGCTGCAAAAATAGATGAAAAGGTTTCAGGGATTTTTATGGGGCGTATAACCTCAAACTCATCGCAAAAAACCTTGAGAAACGTTCAAAAGGACAAAAAAGGCTTTTAAATGCAATCAGAGGGTAGAGTGACGCTGCCTCAAAAAAATTCTGTGGAATACCAGGTTCTATCAAACAGACGGAGAACCGGATACGTAATTTTCATTAGATGACTGGAGCTGTATTGATTTCTTTCCTCTTGTTTGTTCACAAAGAGTTCCTGCTGCATTCGAGCAGCTTCCTGCTGTGATGTCTATACACTCAGCTTCATGTGCCCTTGACTTGTTGTCATGCTTTGTCTGTCCTGTGCTCTGTTCTCCCCATGTGAACTCATTTGAATTTTAGAAAAGAACACCTCTGCTCCACAGCGCCCTCTTTTGTACGGCTGTGACAGTGCAGTTAGTTATTTTGTTGAAAAATGAGTTTGTTGCAGGTGATTGTAGAGATTCTAGGGTGTTAACCCCCTAAGTAAAGCCCGCTTTAGCACAAGCCTGAAAATGAGATACCCAGTGTAAAATAAATGCTGTTTTTAGGGTCTTGGGTCCGCAGTTCTTTTGTGTTTGTTTGTTTGTTTGTTTGTTTGGGCATTTTGATGTATGTGAAAATAATGGGATAAAATTAGCTCTGGTATTAGCTCTGTTATCATAAAATATCATTCAGATATGAAACTGAGTTTTAAATGATATATATATATATAATATTTCTTCATATATTTATCTTAAAAACCAATACGATATGTTGGTTTTAAAGATTAATATTTATGTTGCTGTTAAACCAGGATTACATGCTTAACTAAACACAGTCTGTCATCAGAATGCTGCAGGATTCAATTTCATTTCAGTCTCTGATTTGGGTTTAAAACAAATTTAATTAGATCTCGAGACATACAACAACCGACAGCTCAAATTCACTAAGGCTAGAGAGTTAGCGGGCTCTAAATTTGATCAATATCTTATTCATTCCGAAGTTAAACTTGTTGAACTTTTGATTCCCGCAGAAGGTCCTTCTTCTCTGCAGGAGGCGCCTGTAATGTCTGCTGCCCACAGAGCTCCGCTAAGAGGGCCGTTATGCCCAGAGCGTTTCGTATTCATAGGTCAAAGGTCGCCATCATTAAAAGTGCCAACACAGAGTTTTGATCTCCTGCCGTCCCCTTTTGCCTGAGCTCCTTAATTGAGATTTTTGTCCTCGTTATCTACCCGAGCCGAGGCCTAATGTCTATACGTACACATCTCTCTCCGAGCAGAAAACCGATAATGAATGCGTTCTGTGAAAAAGATAATTTCGCTCCAAATTTGTGGCCACTGTCTTTTGATACCCAAAAAAAGCTTTGGTTCCAAAGTACATTTGACCAAAGTTTGGACGAAGAAAGTTGTCGAGAAATTCTCAGATCTAAAGAACGCTGAGTTTCGCCGCACGACGCCAGAGCGACCTTTCCTGATGCCAGCGCTAACAAAACGCCCGCGGGTGATGAACGCATGATCTTTACATTGATGATGTCATTATAACCCATTATAATCACATTAGATTCTGATGAGCGAGGTCATCGCTGCCTGTGATTGTAAAGGACTCAGATTTCATTGTCAGACATGTCAGAATTATTCTATTCGCACTTGAGCTCAAATGCCACTTCTGTACGTGTGTACAGTTATTCTAATTATGGTTTCAAATTTGAATTTATGCTTGAGAACATCAATTATAAGGATCTGAAAAGAAGGGTTGTTGATGGAGCCCATTCATTTCACTGTAATGTGGCTATTTGGGTAAAATAATGGATGCAATTATCCTAAAGCAATTGAGAATAATTTTTTATCTTGAATTTATGTAAATGATTCATTACGATTTTTCACTGGCACTTGTTTGTGCTGTTGTTCTTCTCAGTCTGGTGGATTTCTGTACATTAGCATAACTCGACCATATCTTGAAGAGCGTTTTTAATAGCAATAAGATCCACTCCAAAAACGGTTAGCTGGCATTTTTCTTTGAAAATTCTCCTCATTTTTATGTTAACCCACAATCATCTGTCTCTTTACTGCTTTTAAAAGTTATCCTCTTTCATCTTAAATCAGAATATGTTTCTTTGTACATAGAATATTCACAACATGTTCCAGTTTTTAGTCTTATCATTCATTACACGTGTGGAATGTGCGCTTATATCTAGTGCGTCGATTTTAATCGAATGAATGACTTCATATGCTAATCAGTAATGGATTTAAAAAATCACTAATAATTAAATACATTCCTATTAGATGAGAATGCTTACAAATAAAGGTCATTTAAAGACATTATTGTGGTTGATGAATGCAGTGAATATATTACAGTAGACCGGTGAAATCAGTATATTGTGTGTTTTGTTTTTATATCTTGTAACACAAGCCTACATCACTGCAGTTCTACTGCAGATCTATTCATTGTAGACTCCAAGGGCCCTTCACACTCTGTTCTTGTATTCCATCTGTGCTGTTTTTTTAGTTTCTGTTCTATGCAGGAGTTAAATTGGGATTAAGGAGGTGGATTATTGTTGGTGGGAGGAATCGTTTGGGCCTTAAGCTCCATTCAGTTATTTTTGAACACAAGACATCCCACGAGAAGAGCCCCTCAACTCATGTTGTTCTCTGTAAGCATCAGCTAAAAAGCCGCTTTCCTGTAGTAGCACCTCGGGTTGCCCTGACTACTCACCTGCTAAAACATAAGAGCGATGCTTTCGTTGTGAATTTTTACTACCTAATTTACATACAGGTCGGAGGGCATGATTAATTGCCTTCCAAAACAATTAATTGTGCTAAAATAACAGGTTAAATTGACAGGCGTAATATAAAGGATTGTGTTTCTCCTGGGTCTTAATTAGCTTGGTTTGATTTTGGGCACCGCACTACCTCTTCATTTATCTCATTAAGACCATTAGGTTGTATTTGAAAATATTTTCCCAAAGGGGACCAATTGTTTCTTTGGACAGTTAAAAGAAGTTTTCTCGTTGCCGCCAGGGAAACGAAATAGTTTATTTGCCAACAATAACTGTTGACGAACGACGAACGCTTTTCCCTAAAAATGTCGCCCAGGGCTGACAATTAATCTTCATGTTTTTCTGGGGTATGGGAAAACTCTGTATGTCGTGGCAGTACAATTGTTGGAGTTGGAGACCGGTGGGCTGGTTGAATGTGTTTTGATAACCGTGTTGAATGAATACAGGGGTTATTGTTTAAAGGTCCAGCAGCACAACATACCTGAGTCACTTCACTTTGCAATTCATAAGCGATGTGGCGCAAATCTGCTTTTATTTTAAACAAGCAGCCGTTTTAGCGGAAGATAGTTTTGAATAACGCGGGTGAAAGTTTCACGAAAGGTTTCAATCTTTTTAAATGCCGCGTTTCATTTGTGTTAAAGAACTAAACCACTTTTCATGAATATGTATGATTGCCTAAACGCATCCTATGTAATTAGGCTGCTGCTAACACGTTTTAAATGCAAATGATCGCGAAAGAACGTTTTAATACCACTCACAACCTGTTTTACTTAATTAAGTCCTTTTAAAATTTGTTGTTTTTCTAATACGGCAGTTTGCGGTAACCAGAGGCTGATGAAACGTGGGTTATTCGTATTGTTAGCAATAACAGCTATGCGTGGCAGTGGAGATAATTAGCATGATATCACCAGCCCTGATTACCCAGAATCTATCAAAATATCACAATGCTTTTTCTCCCAGTAAATACAAATGCAGTTCATTAATAATGCTTGTACTGTCTTTGGGAAGTTAACATGTCCTGCAGTTTGACATCCAAGTCTATTTAAACAGCATTTTACAAATTATAACGTTTATGAAATATTGATTATGCATTGATTATTTGTGCTTTCTAAAATCGAAACCACATACTGCAGGTTCATTTAATCTAGAGAATCCAATATTAGGTAAAAACTGTGAAAAATCGTAAAGATATTGTGTTCAGTTCGTGCAAACTGTAACCTAAAATCTTGATTTTGAGAGGAAAAAGTCACGTGTATGTAAATGAATCGTATGTAAAACTGTCCTCTATTACATTACGGACTGGAAAAGTTGTGTTTTTCGTGCGAATTGAAGCAAGATATGAAATAGTGTTTGTCAGAGAGTAATATTTTTATACAGTATCACTCTTCAGGACGTGCGGTAAAACAAACGCTCCATATTACAATCTATAGCTTTTTCAATTTCACCTGTCAAACACTGAGCAGCGCTATCTCCAGAAGCTAAGCAAATATCCTGTTTAAAGAGCATCATACAGAAAACAGTTCTCTGAGAGATTCTTGATCTTTCCTTTTTTAATTTTATTATAGTCTTTATTTTGAGCAAAAATTGGTAACAGTAAGGCAATGGAATCGTCGTATAGTGTGATATAGGGTATCGTTGACTAACCATGTCTACCTAACGTTGTTAATTCCTTTGTGTCTGTGTTGTCATGACAACAAAACGCCTGTAAATTCGAATGCGATGTCTGATAAACAAAGACGCAATAGCTTCGTAGTAACTTTATAGCTGAGCGGGCAGTTAACCGGACCAGGTGATTTTTTTTTAGAAATAGTCACACAATATTAACGCGTGAAATTGATAGTCCTAATAAATCACTATTTTCTCGGTATTTGACATGATGCAACAAATGTGTGTTGACTGAGCTTAACTTGTATCGAACCCGGACCATTTAATTAAGATTCTGTGGCACAGGGCTGTGTCTTCTTCAGAGTTCTTCTGTCTGGAGGAGCCGAATGGCATTTGGCACGAGTCAGCGAGTGCAAATGTCAGAATTCTCCATCAGGAAGTCTCTGACTGATTTGTGTTTGCGGTCTTCTGTCACCTGGTGAAAAGGGCAGAGCAGGATGGGGTCTTCAGCACACAGGCAAGCTTAACCAGACATGCTTATGAACCCAAAGCCAGCTAACAATTTAGGTTGTAAGAACGTTTTCCTATCGTTCCCATTAAGTAGCAAAAATGTTAAAATTGTTATCATGAAAGTTCTAGGAGCGTTCGAAACGTCCAGTTGTTTAGATGCTGTATTAACATTATTCCTTGTTTTTTAACATTTTACTTTGAACATTATTCAAACTTTCTTAATTCTGTAATGTTTTCATTCCCCTAGCTTCTTAAGAACACAGTTTCTGATATGATATAGATGATATATATAACAAAAAGGTTCGTTTTAGATAAGATCGTTTTAGATAACTTCGAGAGAACTTTTAGAAAGCGTTAGCCAGCATTCTGAGAACGTTCCCTGTTAGCTGTGTATTTACTTTAAATGAGAGACTTTTATCGGATGTACATTTTGATTCACAGTGCAGACACTGTAACGCCTTCTTTAGTGTTTTTTGTCAGTCGTTTGAGAAAATAAAATCTATTATCCAATCAATCTGTAAGAGCCGGCAGGGAGAGAAAACCGTGCAATGCCATCCGAGGTATAACAGGAACCCATTTTAAGAGATGCAATAAAGGGATGTAATTATTCTGTCTTAAATCATGAGAAACATAATGCCTGCTGCTTTTGCAGGTGGGCTGACATTAACTTGAAAGTCCTCAGCGCTCTGCACTCGCGCAGCTTCGGTGAAAACAAATAAAAAGCAAAGCAAGTAGTCATGAGAGAAAGAAGATTAAAAAACATATAATGTAAGAGGTCTTTACAAACAGTTAAATCAACACGGGCAGAAACGTCAGTAGCACTGCATTGTATTTGCAGTTCTAGATTCTGCAGCGCACGCCATCCACATGCGTGACATATGAGACATGTCTGATGGATGATAATTATATACATTATTGCTTAATGAGACTTACGTGTTAAATCACATAATGAGAGGAGTGGATATGATCTAAATCGAGATCAAGTTTTTCCAGCAAAACTAGTGGCGCACTTCATCTTTATAGCTTTATTAAGATTGTAATGCTGTTTCATTGATTTCACCCAACCGATAATGAGGGAATTTTAAGTGCACTGTCCCTTTAACTATATGATTCCATCAGTGGCTGAGTGTCATTGCTCGTGTTTAACCCACGCATCATTCACAGGTTGTCTTATGCATTGTTCAGTAACACAGCAACAGTAAACTTCAGTAAAACAGTAAACAAGCACTTTTTAAGAAAAGCTACTGGATTTTTGAGGACAATATTCAAGAATTGCAAGCAAACAAAAAGCAGTTAGCAATTATAATAATAATTAGTGGCAATTATACCTATTTTTTGCAGAGGTATGTCTGAAATAGTTCGTACATAATGCTTTTAGTATCTTTGGATGCTAACCATTTTCTGCTCATTTTTTTAGTTTGTGTCAGGTTTGTTCCTGTAGTTCAGGTGGAAGAGCATGGCTTTAGCAGCGCAAAGGTTGTGGGTTCGATTTCCAGGGGAGCACCCGTACTGATAAAATGTATAACTTGAATTAACTTGAAGTCGCTTTGGATAAAAGCATCTGACAAATGCTTAATTGTTTAAAAAATGTAAATGAAATGATTTAGTTAGTTGATTGATTTAGTTTATTTTATTTAGTCTCCAATTTTAGTCTTTGACACCAAAGAATAGACATGTTTGTTTTCATGCGAGGGCACATTACATGTGCTAAAATCATTTACATGCAAGGCAAAATCAGTTTTTTAGTCTCATCAGAGCAGTTGAGGAACACAATAAATTATGAAGTGCGCTAGACTTTTTGCCAGCAGTGCTGTTTTTGGTAAAGCTAATCAGGAGTCTGTGTCTGAAAGCAGTTTATTCTCTAGAGAACGCTGATGTAACCCTGTTATATTTAACAATGTTTCTACATAATCAAACTAATATTAACATAATCAAACTAGAATGAGCAAATATTTTTGACCAAAATGATGATTTTTATGACTTCCTTCATTTCATCATCCCTTTCCTGCTTTTAATATTACACAGCCGGACATATTTAATGAGCCAAAATAACCAGCACTTTCTCCCCTCTTACTGATAATATTTATTTATTTGTCTGCCTTTGTGAATTATTAATTGCTCTGTGGAGGTTCAGCTTTGAAGTTCTACGAATTACCTTAATGTTGCATAGTCATGCTAGTCACAGAACTCACATACATATGCTAGCGCCACCTAACCGGACATCAATGAACATTGTTAGACATTTGCGGTAGCAATCCATTCGTTGAATTCACCCTTCATAATTAAAATTTGTTATGTGGCTCTCTGGAGTTCTTGGCTCTGATTGGTCAATTACAGCATTCCGCGGTCAGCTACTTGTACGTAATGGTCTTTAAACTGTAAAATTGACCGTTGCCAAGCAACCAGTTTCCTTCTGTGGTACTTGCACTCTGTGGTCTTCGTCTTCGGATTTCGTCAAATAATTTCAATTCAAGTCAATATTTCCTGTTCGTTTATTTATTTATTTGCTAAACAGCCATGTAAAGAGTGAAATAATGTACAGCCAACCAGTCATTACCGGAAAATAAACCCCTTAAGGGGAGCCAGGACCTCATCGGCAGGTTTATTTTGCGCTAATGACCTACTCGACCGTACATTATCCATTATGTATTTTGTACCACGAGGCCTACAATTCATGCAGACCAATAGATCTTTAAGTGGAAGGCTGTGTTGTGTATTTTCAGAGCACTTATATCCTGATGCTTCCAGCTGGCTGCTTCTGGAGCTTTATTTGGGGAGCGTAGGGTGATATCAGTAGATATGAAAAGCTTTTATCTTTTATTATTTTGTTACGACGCTGTGCGAGGATTATTGTGTCCACACACTATATGAAACTGGAAGCCGATCACAGATGTACCTGTGAGACTTCTCGTGCTTTCTTGAAGCGCACACTCGAGTCTTTCCTCTCGCGTATGCTTCTGCCCCGTAATCACTTTTACAAATTGCATTGACTGAGTACATGAGATTTGTGCCTTCTCAGTAAAGTCGAACGCTCAGAGCAGCAAAAGTAATCCCTGTTTGTGAGGGAGGAAATGAGCTTTTTGGAACACCTGCCACAGCCTTTAGGTTTAAATACTTCTCAGGAGACTGACCTTTATGTGGAGGACAGATTGTTTAGATGTTAATGTAAACTTGGTCTCAACTTGATTGCTTTGCATATCAGTGCATCAGTAATACACCCCCCCACACACACTCACACGTTTACTTATCTATCTAAATGGGACATTTTATAGACTTGTATTGTTTTCATACACAGCTCGTTTAAACCATATAACCTATTATATTAACAATAGAAATAATACAACCTAGATTTTTTAGTGTTTGTACAAATGTTCTATAAATGGCCAGAGTTGAAATCTCTGGCTATTTATGTCTCTTGGAATGATGAGCAGTTTGTGAAGTTTGCAACATGTGACGTTGCTAGAATCGGAGACAGACCTGAGAAGACCTCCAGTCCGCATGAAAGTAAATTGGACCGTCTATAGGCAGCTGTTCTGGTCTGTAACGGCCCTTGACATTCTCCTGTCATTCCTAACCAGGTAATATTTTGGGTACGTATTTACAGTAAGGCTCCATTTGTTAGACACCTACTTCAGTTTACAATAACTTAAAACGTTTGTTGATCTTGGTTCATGTTAATTTCAGCATTTATGGTGTGTTTCATAACATTCGGTAATGCACAACGAACTAACATAAACAAACAGCGAACAATTGTATTTGCATTAACTTTAAAAGATTATTAAATTGCGTTAAACGAGTTAACGAATAGAATCATTTTTCTTGGAATCATTTTTCATTTCTATTCGTCAGATGTTCATCACATCTGACGACGTGCACCCGGCGCTGCGCTTCATTATGAAAACATTAGAAGCTATATACTGTTTCCTCAGCTCTCCCATCACGTTCTGTAAACCCACAGAGTGCGGAGGCGTTTCTTTGAGAGACAGACAGCAGAAATGAGACGAGAGGTTGAAATTAAGAGCGATTGCGTTCACAAGCTGTTTTACAGCGTAGTCTCTGAATAATGCGGCCACTAAAACTTCTGTTATAACTCACGCCACAACTGACATCTCTCCGATGAATCATTCGATATCCTGGTAGTAGACTAAAATTTATTGAAACACTCAGTCTGATGTGTGTCAGCGTGTCCTTTGTTAATCAGTGTGTGCTTTTTAAAATAAGCCTCCCGCACAGAGCTTAAATATAAGGGGGTTAACTGAACAAATGCAAGTGCAGGAAAGTGCCTCATGCAGTTAGCCAGTTTAAACTAGTTATTTTGCATAGGCAATATAAGTAAAGTTGGTCTGGTCTTGCAAGACATGAATGCATCCAAAACCTAAGGGAGGGAGTAGGGTTACTGATCCCTGTGCCAATGCTGGTGAGGAAAAGCTCCATAAGGTGGAAGGTGGTGTTGAGGGTACGGAGAGGGCGAAAGGGAGAGACAGAGCAGGGTGCCCTCACAGCCATATGGGCCCGGCCAACACCGGACCCGACCTGCGGCCGTCCTCAGGACGAATGGCCAGCCAAAGAGAAGAACCATCTGTGCTCAATGCCCTCTATGCCGCAGGGTCACCATCTCAAGCTGAGTTTACGGAAACGCCAAGACTCACTCTATCTCTCTCTCGCTCGCTCTCTCTCTGCTCTTCACTGTGGCATCGACACAAACGTCCAACAGAACTTTAAGTCCTTGAAATGGAATAGATGCGAACAGGAAGTGATGTCGTAATCAGATCCCTGTGTAGATAATCACCATATATGGGCGTAGCTTCCACTAGGCTCGTCCACAAAAGCATAAAAGTCACCCATAACAGGTTCATTGTAAAATCAGCCTGTTTGCTTTCACAGATGGTGTGATGGCGAGCCATCCCATGGGCCTCGTATTGTGCTTCATCAATGCCGCTTTGAACAAGCGTCGTCCTATGAAAGGTCTCGGGGAGGAAGCAAAGTCTGCAAAATCAAAAACTGCTTTACATGCTGCGTGCGTGCAGACGGGTTTGCGAAGGTGTCACAGACGAAGGGCAGGAGACGTCTAGAAAGCAGAGAAAATAAAACGACATGACTCATCCGAAACGTGTATAACAGCATAAACAGTGTGCAGCGTCTCTTTGATGAAATGTAAACGTGATGTTCAGAACAGCGTCTGTATAGCACCCGACGAAAATTACGCACGCAGAAGACTCCGGCGAGAAGAAAACAAACACGTTTTTGTAAAAGTAAAACGCAAAAACTGCCGTATAATCAAATGTCTTTTGAAGTCTTTAGAACTAAATTTGCATTTAAAAAAATAACACATTGACTTTGCATTATAAAAACATTAAAACAATGATACTGTATTTGCAATTGATTATTAAAAAAGTGATAAGCATTAATGAATGCACCTCGATGTTCGTAAATCAAGCGTACGTGTATTTTTACATGTTCAGACATGATTTTCAAGTACTGTAATAATGTCATGTCTTTCAAATCATCTCCACTTAGAGGCTTTTTGCAGCAAACATTAATATGAATGAATAGTTGATCGATTGGGTTAATTAATATTTAATTGATCGAAAAACCTACTTAACAGATGATATGCTGCAATAAAAGACCGGATGAACCCAGATGTGACCTCAGACTGAGCGCTTATTCAGAGATGGAGGCAGAGATCTAAGAGAGTTTGAGAGCAGAGATCCCAGAATGCTCTTATTAAATCTGCCTGTGGCAAGCGCACAAAGAAGAATAGAGGCAAGCAAAAGTCTTTTTGTCATCAGATAGATTGCAAACTAATTGGGTCCCAGGCGGTTCTGAAGATGCCTGATAATGGCTGCCGTTCGGGTGAGACCCAGCGGTCGGATCTAAATATAATCCCGGCGCACACACGAGCGGATACACGCGCGCTCCTCTCTCACACGGCTACACAATTACAATACAAACAGTTCGTCAAGCGGCCATCATGTCTCGATGAGGCCGACAGCAAACAATTCAGCCGACATACATATTCCCTCAACTCCCAAACTTTCATCCACTTCAGTTCTCGGCTGTGATCTCAAAGTGACACGATCTCAGGAAAGGCATAAATTATTGTGATGAAGCATTCAGATTCGCTCTGTATTCGTAACTTCATTCGCTTATAAGCGTGGGTGTTGTTTTCCACTGTGAAAATACGCACAGCGCAGTTTTATCCCAAACCCCCACCCCACCTAAAATAAAGCTAATAAAAGGCTCGTGTTTTTTTATTCCAGAGACAGAAATTATTTTTTGATTAGGGCTTTTTGCATAGACGGGTCTGAGACGGCGTCTGGGGTTCTGTCGGGAACGAACGATTCGAATGAAAGAATGCGATTAGAAGCTAATAAATATGGAAATATTCCAGCCTCCCACTCTCAGCTGACTTTATCTAGGTGTGTAATTCAGTTTGATAGTAATGCTGACTCGTGATGATGTCCAGCACATTGTGAAAACACACGATAAGGCCAGTGGAGGAGGGTTAAATAGAAAACCAGCACGTTTTTAATGCTGCCTTTATTGCATGCAGCTTCTTTTTGTCACCAGCGTTGTGTTGAGTTTGATTCAGCCATCACACCGGTTATACAGTGTATATAGTTGTATACATATGTATTATGTGTATGTATATGTGTATATATATGTGTGTGTGAGTGTGTGTGTTTATGTACTGTGAACATATACCCTATTAGTGCCCTGGAAAGCAATATATATATATATATAAACAATAAAAGACTTAAAAACAGAAAGGATTGTGCGACTAGTGTATTAGAAGTGACAGATCACTGAGTTTCTCCCTGAGTTCAATAGTGAGGACAAACAGGGCGAACGACGAGGTCAAATTTTTATCTGCCACACAGCTCGGCTGGATCCAGAGGCTTAAACTGTGATATTTATCCTAGAGGTCTGCAGGGAAGCGGAGAAAGTGTGTGTAATTTCACGCTGTCTTCAGGGAAAATTTGAGTCCTGCCGGGTGACAGGCTGATAAATCGTGCTAAAGAAGAAAACAGTGCTCGCCCCAAAACCGAAAATAAGCTTGTGCACATGAATCCTGAGGACAGCTTTCATGAGTGCTGTCTGTGTCTTTTGTCTTCTGCCCGGCCTCTGCATGAATGTACTGTGGAGTCTATTCCCAGTCCTATATAGACCGGATTTCTCGTGTGGAAGACTTTCTCCTGCTTCTATTTTAGGTTTGTGGGCCGAGGTGCCTCTCCTGACGGATTTTCTTCTGTATTGCATTATGACATCATAGCCCCTGGCGTGTTAGCGCGCTCCGTGTGAATCTGTCATATATGAATGTAACCTCATCATAGGAACCATGACAAAATGTAATGACCAATCAATAAGAAATCCATCATTTTAGTACTTCAGAACCGGCTCCCCACAAGTCATGGATCTCTAACTGATATTATAAATATAAACTGCATCTCAGCAGCCCTATGCGGTTCCTCTGCGCGTGCCGTCAGGTGCACAGGTGAGGAACGGTCATGGCAGCTTTGACTGTGTAGGTCTTTCTCATGTACGTGTGTTTGGTTTAATTGTCCAGCATGCAGGAGAGTTTTTCTGAAAGAATAGGTGTGGCTGGAGGTTAGTGTGTTGGGGTCAACGCGACTTGTACTGGTAAAAAAGTCCTCTATAGTTCTGTGGACACAGAACAAGTTAATTAAACTTACTCTTTGGTGTGTGTGAACTGACTGCTTTTAGCGCTCTTTTCCAGGTGTAACAATAGTATTCAGCTGGTGTGCTAAAGAGATCACATTGTCATCAGTAATCTCTGAAAAAAAGGCTTGAGATATCTGTTGTGTTAATGTTCAGCGTTTATCTGTGTAGTTTGTTTAATGTGGGCTGTTCCTTGATTCTTTACTTCAAAATAAAACTGATGTTGTGGTCTGGTCATGTGACATCCACACAATTCAGTTTGTGTTCACACAGTGTGGGTGAAGTGAACTCACTCAAGATTCAGTGTAAATCCGGAACATTAAAGACAGTCCGTTTGGTTATAGAAAGCAGCTGTCACACTAACAGAATTGTGTGTGAAGTTTATTAATCACTGTGAAACAGGAGTGACATCTGTATACTGCTGCTGCTGCTGTGAGTAAGTGTGTTTGTGTGTGTGTGTTACATAAGAAACACTTTCAGTAGAGTTTGGAGTTACAGAACTGAAAGCAAGACAACACATTTGAAACATGCATAACTAACATTTTAATTACATAAATGATTGACAAAATGCAAAGGTGAAAAACAAAAAGAAGTTTCAAAAATATGAATGTTCTGGATAAACATGTTACATAGTATAATTTCTCATTACAAAAATATCTTCTCACAGATCCATTTAAACTTACATGGGTAATCATGCCAACCTGATGATTCAGACACAACACAGTTCTCTCTTTTATGGCCACCAGGTTCATTAGACGACCAAAATCTGAAACCACAGATCAGTGTTATATGTTGAGTTGCTGTTTTCTGTGTGATATGATACTGACTGTAAGAATCATTTACTGGATAATAATCAGTTACATTTAGTGATTTCTCACCCAGAGTTCAGTGTGCTGCCATCAACCCATTTCCAGCTGCCCTCTTTATCACTGTCAGACAGACCGATCCAGGTTCCTGTACAAGACATTTGCTGAATAAAACCCTAAAACAAAACAGAAGAACATTTATATTTTATAATATATACTTGTGGTAATTGTGTCTTTTAATCACTCTTTCACTCACTTCTTGTTCTTGTCTGTTGTTTATGATCACTAGATCTGCTCCTCTCTCTCTACAGTATCTCCTGCTGTCACTCCAGCTCTTCCGTTCAGATGAAATCAAGTACAGACTGGATTTATAGTAAGTCCATCCACCTGTAAACACAAACACTTCATGAGTTCATCTGTTTATATAATACTCCAGTATAATCAAGGGCACTTAAGTTGCCATCTGCCAGTGCTGAAATCAAACCAGCAACCTTCTGATTATAAGCTCGACTCACTAACCACTAGACCCCAATACATTATCTAACACTATGTAGCTTTAGAGTACTTTAGTCTTGGTGTAACTGCTC
>JAZGTJ010001469.1:22020-55884 GCA_036877575.1 Botia almorhae | reverse complement strand
TTTCTTTCCCATTCTGACATTCAGTTTGGAGTTCAGGAGCTTGTCTTGACCAGGACCACACCCCTAAATGCATTGAAGCAACTGCCATGTGATTGGTTGATTAATTGCATTAATAAGAAATTGAACAGGTGTTCCTAATAATCCTTTAGGTGAGTGTATATTGTTTGTATTATCATGTATTACGTATTGTATTATCATGCATTATGTATTGTATTATGTATTGATGTATTTTTTTGTGTTGTGTTGTATTGTGTGTGTTGTATGTTAGATCAGAATCTGTTGTTTGGGATTTGGCCCTTATACATTATTATATAATCAAAATATATTACCCTGCCTCAGACAGACATATGCCAAGAGAAATGCTGAAGTTGGTTCACATTTTTTAATAACATGGCACAATTTACAGAACACAAGTTTAACTGAGGAGCATGCTGTCGCCTCACCCTTTTTTTACATGATCTAGAAAGAACTTCATTTTTACATGATAAACAGCAAAAAAGTTCCTTACAATCTCTTTGCAATACGTATTGACTACCCACTACTGCGTCAGTGGACATTTTACTGTTCAATTTTAAAACAAGAGGAAAAAAAAACTGCACAATATCTGCATTTCACATTTGAGTTTAAAAGCGCACCACTAACCCTCCCCTGGTCTACTAAAATAGATCTCTGCTTATTTAAAAACAAACTGCTCATAGCTTGCCGTTTCATTTCATACACAGCCCAATGGGGGAACTGTCCTGCTGCCTTAAAACATCACATTCTCATCTTATGACATCACGATGGGATGTTGTCATGTTTGCACAGTCTATCACTTTTAATGTAAGATTTCATTAATATAAATTTAATTTTCAGGAAAGCAGTATCTACATTTTGTGTAACAGGTGTATTTGCAAGGATTGTCAACACAGAATTTTTTATAGCTCAAGGAAGAAACTTTTCTGGATCAGGAGTTAGGAAATACGACATGTTAGGTAAATATTGCAACCTGTCTGTCAGACTAAGTGGGAGTTTGAATAATTATCAGAATTGAAAAAGCTGGACTGGGATCAGTCTGAGCGATGCAAGCATGTACTGTTGCTTCGGTCATGAGAATACAGAGCGCAAGGAGAATGAGAGGGATCAGTAGAGAATGGCTGTCCTCATGGACAGAGAAAGACAGAGGAAGAGTGATATATGTATAAAGAGCCCACATGTGTGTTGCATAGTTGAAAGAAGGGATGTGGTCTCTTGGACATGAGCCTTTGAAACCATTAATATGCAGCATTAAATGCAAACCAGTCTGTATGAGCACACTTCAGTTTAACACAACCCACTATGTACAGCTCTTTAAAGTAAAGCTTTTATAACAACCATTTGCATATTTGTACCTTGATTTTTTCCTTAAGGAGAGAAACACACCGACTGCACATATCCACAATTTTTGCCTTTTTGCAATGTATTGAGGTACCTGTACATTCCAAAATCATCTTTGTTGGGGGATTTCCACGGTTGAAGATTTATATTTTGTCCACTTGCTCGAGATTAGTGTTCTGTACATACACACCAAACCAGGAGCAAACCAGATAAAAGATACAGCAAAATCTTAATTTCTGTTCAGTCTTTTATGGTTTGTACAAACAGAAACACAAAAAACATCATTAATGCACAATTTATACACACATATGATACAGACTCAGTCCAGTATCAAGTGCTTGCATTGAGTTCCATTGTCCTTCAGACACAAATAGGGGTATGTGTTTATGTCCGGCCTCATCGTGCCTCGATATCTTTGTGTGTGTGCGAAGGGGGTCTGTCTCTGATGTCAGTGCTGAGTGGGGTAGTCCGTCTGGGAGATGTGGATCGTGGCCCGAGGGTTGGGATAAGAGGGGGTGGGGCACTAAGTGATGCAGTGGGAGGGGTTTTATTTAGGATTCCATTCTGGGCAGCAGCCACAGCAGAGGAGGGGCTAACGCGAGGGTAGTGCATGCTGGGTAGTCCAGGGGCCATGAGACCAGGGTGAGGGAGGTGTCCGTCTAACGCAGGGTGATGCATTGGATGTAGACGCCCTTGTTCATAATCCTCTCTGAGCAAGTGCAAGCGCTCCCTCTCCTCCAGGTGTGCCCTTTCTTGTTCTCGCCGCTGTTCTAATGTAAGTCCATGAGGACGGTCACGATTAAAGTCATGTGGCTCACGGTCCCGGTACGAGCGTTCTGCTTCGTAAAGCCGTGGAGCCGTCAACCGGTGCAGAGGGTCATTCCTCAGCAGCAGATCCCGAGCTAACGGATCTCTCCGGTGAATGTCCAGTCCACGGTAAGGGTCTCTCATTGGATCCCAGTGAAAGGCAGGGTAGGGGAACCTCTCTGCGCCTGGGATGGGGCTGATTCCCATGAAAGGGGCCACCATACGAGTTCTCTCCAGGCTACTGATACTGTTTATGGGATGCATACTGGCCATGCCCAGAGGAACCGGCATGGAAGAGGGTGGGTGGAGTGCAGTGAGAGGAGGTGCCTGAGGTGTAGATCTTTGTTCTGGGGATCTCTCTGTAGGACCATCCTGCTCCTCTTTCCTCTCCTCTTTCACTTTAACTTCACTGTTTTTCTTCTCGTATGTGATCTCACCCTTCTTTTCCAGAACATCTCGACTGAGCCCACCATTCACCCTATCTGGGGCACCCGGACGCATGTAGGGTGACGCTGTCACTCGATTGGCCGGCTTGTCCTCTGGAACCCGTCCATCGTGGATGACAGGTTTGTCTTTGTCACTGTGGTGATTCTCCTTCATTTTGTGCTCATCGGTGTTGGAGTCTTTCCAATCCGAGTGCTCGCGTTCCCGCTTGTCCTTGTCCCGTGGCTCGCCGGATGGGTTGTGATTCCGACTGGGTTCAGTTGACCGGCTGTGACCCAACAAAGTGAGGGGGTTAACAGGAATCGGTGATGGGTGGTTCTGGTGTCTCTTCTCCGTAGGTTCTCTAAAGTCAAAGATAAAAAAATGCATGAAAAATACATTAACTTGCTAGAAAATGCAGTATACAATATGTGGTATGATAATGCTTTAAATTTGTAAAATCAATTTAAATTATATTAAGATATAGTTTAAAAATGAAAATGTTTCACATTCTTTTTGGCAAAAGAAACTTCTGACAGAAGTTTCTCTGCACTCTGCATCAACTTGAAACTAATTATACATAACTTTTTGAAGCATTAAAATCATTGCAATATGCATACTGTAATATAATGATGACTATTTTGCCTCTAAGAATATAACAATATATACAGTTTTTAAATGGCTGACATATGTTCTAAATGTTGATTTATTTTCTATAACTGCACAGCTATGAAGCTGTATCAGGTCTGTTGACTGTGCTGATATCATCCACACAGATCTACGTACCGCTCTTTATCGTCCTTGCTGACTGAAGAATCCCTCTTGTCCAAGTCTCGTTCTCTCTCTCTGTCTCTCTCTCTCTCATGGGAGCCGACTGACATGCTGCGTTCAGGGTCTCCAGGTTTGAGCCAGGGAGGAGGGGTGGGGAATGAGGGTGGTGTGCGGTGGAGTCTGTTCCAGGGCTCATGGGGCCCACCAAAGTGCTGCTGTGCGCCGGGTGTGTCTTTGTGGCCGAACACCGAGTTAGGTGCTGAATTAAAAGATATATTATGGCATGTTAGTGCATATACTGATACTTTGTTGTTGAGTTTTATATATAGGCTGTTGTGTTGTAGGGTACCAATAATATGCAAATCAAAACATCTGAATCAGAAAGTCACATCAACAACACTGTGTATTTTTTACAGTGATCGAGACACGTTTCAAGCTGCTAGTTTTAAGTTGTTTACACTTACTGAGTGCTGGGTTTCCCAGCCCACCAAAGGCTGCAGTGCTTAATGAGGCCAGACCTCCAAATGAAGGCGGTCTGCTGAAGGGCTCTGTCAACCAAACAACCAAAAGAAACCAAGAATCAGTGAATGTGTATCACAGACTTGTGTAAATTACTTACATTGCATTAAACATTATTAATTATAGATATTAACCTGCACTGAATCTTAACAGTACATAAAATAATACTAATGTACATTCACTGATTTCAATAACTGTCCAATAATTGACAGCAGAATTCATCCTCTTTAATCACAAAGTTGTAAAGTTGACTTCACAGTGACATCTAGTGGAGCACAGTGAAAGTGCATGCATTTTCTTACCTAAGTGAGGTGCTGGGGTAAGAAAGTTACTAGGATGATGTGGAGGGTGTCCGAATGGTGCAGCTGAGGGGTGTGTGGACCCTGAATTGAAAGGAAGCAAGAAAGAAATTGATGGACATTTCTCTTCTCTTAAAAGATGGATAATACATTGATGGACATTTCTCTTCTCTTGAAAGATGGATAATGTTCTAGCATCAGCTAGAAAGGCAAAGACGGAAGACAATACAATTATTTTAAATGACTTTTGAATGTGGGTTAAGAAATGAGGCCTGAATGATGAGGCCTGAGTAAATGGGACACTGATAAATTAGTATGTGATGACAAAACAAAAGATTAAGCTGATTCATCCACCTGCTGCTGAAAAAAGTGTTGCAGGTCGAGTCAAGTCATGAGGGTGATGGATTGCTCCAAAGATAGCGGGACCAGGAGGACGACTCAAGAACTCTGGTTTGAGGCCAAAGTCCAGCTTGTGCGGATCAATGTGCATCTGCTGCTGAAGGCCAGACAGAACAACAAACAAATGTGACCCAAACAACAAACAGACCCGTCTCAAAGTATTTTATAAATCAAGATTCTACTCAGATCTAATGTATTCTGTAGATCAAACTTAACAGACCAAGAAAAACAACAGACACAGAATGTTTCTATATGTAGTGCTGATCTTGATTGACAGCTGCAGTAAATGTATCACCAGATCATAAACAAAAATCTCACCTTTACTTTCTGTTGGTGGTGGTATATTTGCCAGGCTATATGAACATGCATAGCACACCACTTTCCTGGTTTCTGAGGACACAGAAGACACTTTCGAGATATAATTCATGTTTACTTTTATGCATTTTAAACCACCAAACTTGTTAACTTCAAGCAGTCTTAAACGTATTGCTTATATATGGATAGATTTCAGATTCAGCAGGACTGCGTAGCTCAGTGGTTGGAGAATGGCGTTAACAACGCCAAGGTCATGGGTTCGATCCCAGGGATTGCACATGTATAGTGTATAATGTATAGTGATCAATGTGTAGTATAATTCAATGTAAGTCGCTTTGGATAAAAGCGTCTGCAAAATGCCTAAATGTAAATGTAGATTATTTACATTTATTATATACAGTGCCTTGCAAAAGTATTCATACCCCCTGAACTTCGGTCACAAATTTTGGTCACATTACAACCACAAAATGTAATGTTTTTATTGATATTTTATGTAATATACCAACACAAAGTAGCAAATAACTGTGAAATGTAAAGTATACATGGTTTTTAAAATTTTAAGCAAATAAAAATCTGAAAAGTATGGTGTGCATTTGTATTCAGCCCCCCTGTGTCAATACTTTGTAGAGCCACCTTTTGCTGCAATTACAGCTGCAAATCTTTTGGGGTATGTCTCTACCAGCTTTGCACATCTACAGACTGAAATTCTTGCCCATTCTTCTTTGCAAAATAGCTCAAGCTCAGCCAGATTGGATGGGGAGCGTCTGTGAACAGCAATTTTCCAATTCTTGCCACATATGCTCAATGGGATTTAGGTCTGGACTTTGACTGGGCCATTCTAACACATGAATATTCTTTGATCCAAGCCATTCCATTATAGCTCTGGCTGTATGTTTAGGGTCATTGTCTTGTTGGAAGGTGAATCTCCTTCCCAGTCTTAAGTCTTTTGCAGCCTCCAACAGGTTTTCTTCCAGGATTGCCCTGTATTTAGCTCCATCCATCTTCCCATCAACTCTGACCAGCTTCCCTGTCCCTGCTGAAGAAAAGCATCCCCACAGCATGATGCTGCCACCACCATGTTTCACAGTGGGGATGGTGTGCTCAGGGTGATGAGTAGTGTTATTTTTCCGCCACACATAACACTTTGCATTTAGGCCAACTTTGGTCTCATCTGACCAGAGGACCTTCTTCCACATGTTTGCTGTGTCCCCTACATGGCTTGTGGCAAACTGCAAACGGGACTTCTTATGTCTTTTTTAACAATGGCTTTCTTCTTGCCACTCTTCCATAAAGGCCAGATTTGTGAAGTACATGACTTATAGTTGTCCTGTGGACACATTCTCCTACCTGAGCTGTGGATTTCTGCAGCTCCTGCAGAGTGACCAAGGGCCTCTTGGCTGCTTCTCTGACCAGTGTTCTCCTTGCTCGGTCTGTTAGTTTAGGGGGGCGGCCATGGTAGGTTTGCAGTTGTGGCATACTTGTTCCATTTTTGGATGATGGATTGAACAGTGCTCATTAAGATGTTCAAAGCTTGGGATATTTTTTATAACCTAACCCTGCTTTTCATGATAAGGGAGTTGTATAGCGTCTCCTATAAACTGTGAGATGAGAGCGTTGGGTCCCAGCAAACAGCTAATTAAAGAGACTGCGGAGCGGAAGACAGGTGCTTGTGTAAGGTGGGATTAAACTGTAATGAGCTTTTACTCTGTTTCATGCCGAGTCCTGTGGGGAAACAAACTGAATAACTGATAAAGCAATCTTACTCTGAGAACCGGCCGGAACGGATCCGCCAGCTAGAGAGAACGAAGGAGAGAGAGAGAGATTAGGGACACAAAGCTGTCACTCAGGACTTTTAATTAGCATCACTTCATCACTGACCGAATTAAAATGTTAAAATTTCCCTTTCAAATGAAGCATTTCATAGAATAATTAGGGCAGATTTCTGATTATTCCCAGCCTATCACTGCCCACATACCCAATGTGAATGAGCAGTACACAAATACAGTGACAAACTGTGACTTTTTGCCCATCAGAAGCACAAATTCAAAATCCTGCAGTTACAAACCGATGTGTGACATTCTGCAATAACGGTTTTGGGTGGTGCAGCATGCATACCCGAGGGTCTTTCTGAAGAAGTGTATGTGGGACAGCTCCAGGTCTGGCTGCCACATCAAGAGAGTTTGAAGTCTGTGGCGCAAAAACAAGAATGTTTAGATGCTTTTCTGTCAATCAAAGTTTTCTAAACATCACCATCCTCTTGTTTACTCTAGCATTATAGACTGTATTGTTGGACATTGGAAATTAATTAAATTAAATTAATTAAAACATCCTACATTGGAAATTAATTGACTGTTTATACTGTACTTATTCATAACACCTAAAAAATTTAACAATCTGTGATGTGTGTATGTTTAGGCACATTGACTGTGCAGGAGATTCCATGTTTGCTTAAAAGTTCTGGATGTAGTCTGGACATTCTGATATTAAGTGTTTGAAATTGTGATACCTTGGGCTGAAACGCTCCCTGCAGAGATCCGAAGGGCCCCGTCGGAGGGATGACGGGTGGAATGCCAGACACAGCTGGGGGGTAAGAGTGAAACAGCTGAGGAAAGACAGAAAGTGTGTTACTGTTTACAGTTATACCTTTAGATCAGAGCATTACAAACTAAAAGCTGTTGGCATTTAATCTGTTCCTGTCATTGCCCACAGCCTACAATGAGTGATAAAATGTCACAATAAGAAAATTTGCGCCATGTGAAAATGGCTGACAAGACACGGTTTATACTTAGCTTTAGAGACTGGTGCTTTAGCAACAAAATCTCTCTCTCTAAATGAATAAATGAATAAATGAAAGAACGAGACTACAAAGCATCTATTCTGCAGCATATTATTATAAAACCTTTGTGTGACCTGCGGCTGTTGTCACATTCAACAAAGATTACCAGCAAGATGAATTTACGATACAGGTCACTGTAAACCTGCTCTGATAGCAATGACTGTTATTATCAGCACACACTGCATAATACATGGAATTACTGCCGAGTCTGTGTGCGCAAAGGTAGATGACGCCAATAAATCACTGTTAAATAGAGACTCTGTAATTAAGGGGCAGAGGTCAAATACATTAAGGCTGCATTAACCTGCTGCACAGACAGACTGTCTCTTACAAAAGCCACTAAATGTTAAAAATAAAAATCTAACAGGCCTGACGGTTTTCATAATAGCAAGATAATAGTAACATGACTGTATTTATAACAGTATGATATAATTACAGGATGGAAACAAACAATAACTGCTTGGTGAAGAATAAAATAAAAGCCACTACAACAAAAAACAACATGGAGAAACATGACATGGACTCACGCTGTGTCTGTAGAAGGGGTCGACTTTAGTGGGATATTTTTCAAACTGTGGAGGAGAGAAGAGGCAGAGTTTAGTACACACAAGTCCTTCAGGCCAACACGATTCACTCCAGAAAAACATCCTGTGGAGACATGAGGGCCTCCAGAAAAATGCGTTTGGTTAGTGTGCTGGCAGTAAAATGCTCTCTGCCCTGATTAATGGATGTTAGCACAGAAAATATCCCAGTATTATTTCGACTGGCTCTGTCCAGACTGCCGTTCTGTGCTTTACATGCTGTTTAAGTGATTGATGACAAGAACGTTCCCTTGTTAAAGTGTATTAGTCAGCAGTTGTGTGAGTGGTCAAGTAGAGGCTTCTGGGCTGCCTTAAAATAGTCCAATGCACGTTTTAAATGGTCTAATCTGGATCCAGAGACAATGATTCCCGCCTGTGAATAAACAATGTGCCTCTCAAGCTAGTTTTATACCCTCATTAGCTAACAGAGCTCGGCTCTCAGAGGCCTTTGAGTCTGGCATGGTTCAAAAGCTGTTTTTAAGCCTCTGCAAGCCCAGTGTGGGCACTGCGGTTACCGTAGAGCTGTGTGTGGGAGTGTCTGTATGAAACCTCAACTCACTAATCAGCTCTGCTGCCTGCCAACCCAAGACCCTCAGTCAAAACTCTGGTAAACCCAATGATGTCATTAAACTAGAAATGAATAAACTAGTATTAAGTTCCTAAGGCTCGGCTGAGACAAAATCGCATCGCCGGCGGCTCTTACCGCCAATTGTAAAATCAGGGCAGAGAACAGAGGGTACAGAAAAACAGCAGAGAGTTTTCAACAAAAAAAGCCACAATGTGACAAGTGGGAGAAACACATGGTTATGACTAAGAGAGTGCCACTGCCATGGCTTCTAGTATTTACCCCCACTTCTACGTGAGGACAAAAAAAAAAGAAAAAAAAAAACTTTCTTATATTGTGTTGAAAAACCTGAGCCATGTGTATAGCACTTATTCACTGTTGTCTCTTATTGTAATCGAAGTTGCTTCCTGTCCTCATTTGTAAGTCACTTTGGATAAAAGCGTCAGCTAAATGACTAAACGTAAATGTAAATTTACTGGATCAGCATACTCTACATGCTCGTGACAGCAAATCAAAAGTCAGTTCAACACATACATAAACATTCAGCAAAACTATCTTATATACTAAGAATGGGCCAACCTTTGTATTTACAGAATCAGAATGCATCTTGTATTTAAAAACAACTACACTCTTAAAAAAAAATGTGGCTTCACGATGCCATAGATGACCCATTTTTGGCTGCATGGTTCTTTCTGTTCCACAAAAGGTTCTTTGTAGTGGGAAAAGGTTCTTTAGACTATACAAAGGTAAGAAGGAAATGGGGCTTTTAAGAACCTTTGATTAAATGGTTCTTAAAAGCCTTAAGATATTTTTTAAGTGAAACCCATCCCTATTACATACATGCATGCATTTTGTTTCACACATTCACTCATTCATATCCATCCAACCACAAATTCATACAGTTATCCTTCCTTCCATCATCACATCTAGTTATTTTTTTTTAGAGTTGTGTTCTACTTATCCTCACATTTCTGGCTGGGGTACGCACCATGGGCGGTGCAGGCGTGGGCATGATGGCGTGGGGAAAAGGGGTGAAGGTGTGCTGGTGTGTGTGTTGGTGTGTGTGCTGGTGCTGATGTTGATGCTGGTGTTGGTGCTGGTGGAACTCGGTCCGCAGGTATGGAGGGGGACCCAGTGATGCCCCACGATCAGCACTCTGAGATGCCAGGAAACGAGTGTTTAATTCCTGCCGGAGAAGATCTTGTTCTGAAAGGGGGAAGCAAAGTTTAAAAAACAAGCCTTTCCAAAAAAACATGGATGTAACATGCAATCAGAGATGCTGTTTATTAGTACAGAATGGCAGTGAGTGATGTATACGCCCTTATTTATTGGCAGGCTTCAAATGTGCTAAACCAGAGTTTCTCAAACAGGGGCCCACTAGGGGCCTCAAACTTCCAAAGGGGCCTCAAAATGACTTAAAATGATTTAAAATAAGACAAAAGCATTAAAATAAGCTAAAACAATTAAGAATCAAGATAGTTCTTAGCGATTGTTTATTTTTAGAACGAATATACATACTTCCAGTTATACCCACTAATGCCTTAGTGGGTAGAAATTGTGAGTGGGGGGGCTTATTGTTGTGGACAGTGGAGCCCTTGAAAAGGATGAGATCCACTGTGCTAAACAGTTATCTAATACTTTCTTATGCAGACGTCTTGAAGTCTGATTTCACTTGAAACAACTAAAACATTCATGTAAATGGAAACTGCCAAAATCAGCTTAGGAGAAAACTAATGCTCCAGTTCTGGCTGTTACATGAGGGATTGGTACCTGAATAGGCACTGCCAGCTGGGTGTCCAGAGACCGGCAGAGTGTTTGAGGTGAGAGGAGGAGGTGGAGGCAGAGCAGCAGGCGACGCAAACATATTGGTGTGATGAGGAAGAGTGGAGGATGGCAGGGAGGGGGGGAAGGTATGAGAGGCAGTGGGGTTCGCCGGCAGGGGCAGGGGGAACGAGGCCACTGCCCCAGTGGGGGCAAGTTGGTGATGGTGCAGATGAGGGGCCGGAGAGGGGCCGTGAGGCTTCCCTGGAGTGCCGCTTCGACTACTGCTGTGAAGAGAGAGAGAAAATCAAGTGTACAGGTTAGTATGACACCAAGAAATCCCAAAAACACAATATGTTTCTGTTTAGATTGTTGGACGACCTCCCCGCAAATCAGCAATCACAAAACCCCTTTGATAAGTAAATTGCTTTAAGAGTAGAAAGTTCCTGCTATACATTTGGTAGAATTTAGGATCCAGTTTCAGAACCCTGGAAACTGTGGGTTCAGAGCGCAGAAGAATGTGTTATTCCTGGAGGGATTTCCTAACCACACTCACGCAAAAGCATTTATCAGAGTTACACAAATCTAACAAAGAGTTCATTTACAGGCTAAGTAATCATTTAAATGCTAATTATATTCATATTAAAAGCTGAACACACACAGAATAACATCAAGTATAATTATTGTGAGCAGTTCGTTGGCAAGATGTTGGGTGTGCTGGGTGGACTACATAACAAACAGAAAGGCTAGCAGAGGAGGGAGGGTTTCTGCTTCTCTGTGGGATACTGGGGTGTCGAGTCGAGCAGAGGAAATGTTATCTTCAAGCTGCCAGCAGCTACAACGCAGCAGCATCAACAAGGGAAGGGGAACGAATCAAACTGCCTAATCTCTCAGCTGGGGTTCTGTCCTCTGTGCTGTCAGACGCACACACAAGCACATACACATAGGGATTTGTGTCTTATGCTTACTTGAAGATTACTACATTATACATTCTAATACAGAGCTCATGCTGTTCTGCCACAGTATTTAAGAGCTGAGGCTCAGAAGAGCTGTTCAATCAACGTATAACACATCTAGATTCCCCACAGACTGCAGTGAAACTATAACTAGTTCCTATCGTGCTGCACTGAAATGTTTAACTCTATTACATTCATTTGCTGCCCTCACTGTAGTGCTCACCTGAGGTTAAGGCTGCCGCCGTAGGCTGAAAACGGGCGAGGGTGGCACCGTGAGGGTGGTCTGTGCAGTGCAGGTTGGGTGGGGTTCTGTTGAGCTGGTAGTACTGGCGATGGAGGGTGGTGGTGTTTGCTTGGGGTTGGGGGTGGCTGTGGGTGAGATGGGGGATCAGGCAGGTGCTGAGGCTGGGAAGGGGCTGCCTGAGAGGCCTCGTGGCCTTGGACGAGAGGCAGGGTGGTAGAGGGGGTTGGGGGTCTAAGCAGGCGCTGTGGGCAAGGGTGCTGGGTTTGGGTTGGGCTTGGGGGCAAGGGTAATGCCCGGCTAGAGGGGCGTCGGTGAAGGTGAAGAGGGGTGGGGAGAGGAGGTTTGGGATGAGACGTGGGCACTACTGGGGGGGTGGCTGAGGGGATGTCACGAGAAGTCTCCTGGCTCTTCTCCTGGCTGCGCTCTAGGCCAGACACCCTAGGAATGTCCAGGCCTCGCAGCTCCTGGCTGGCATTGGTGGAGAGCGCGTCAACACTAAAATCTGGAACTAAAAAACACAAAGACAAGAAACACAACTTTTCAGAAACTGCACACGTAAACATGAAAAATACATTAAAAAAGCTTGAATAATGATTTCAGGAGGCAAAAAAATGTATGAAACTTATGCCTGATCCTCCTAAGAATTATTTCAATTTTCAAATGTCAGCATAATGAACCTCTAATCCTATTCTACCAATGTTAAAGATCAGTATAATGGCAGCACACACCAGCAAATAACTACAGCTAAATAAATGTAACATAAAAGACCAGAGCTAGACTTTGGTGTCTAGCTTTTAAATGTCAGACAAGACAAAGAGCATTCACCTGTAAAATCATGTAAATGCCCTAAACCATGCTATTTTATCAAAGAAAGGGCCACAAACGGTTTAAACAAAACCTGATTGGCACACCTAGATTTTTGCCTTTTGCCATGATTCGCTTTGCATGTCAACGCCATTCAAAATAAAAGCTTTCTTGGTTTGTCGGTTTATTGATTTGCATGTAAACGCCTACCACAGATTTATACGAGTTTACTAGTTATTTGTGTATATGTAAGAGGATGTACAATAACATAATGAACCAAAAAGAGAAAAAGAGGCAAAGGTTTAGTGTGTACTCTGGGAACAAAGCCTCATGGGAAATCACAATGCATACGTAACTCTGATTAACTCCTTGCAGTCTCAGAGGAAGCCACACCTCTCTCTCTCTTATGCCTCTATTCACACCCAGCCCAACCTTTGCATCGCCCCCAGCAAGAGCTGTTGATTGAGCCTGAATCCCACAGGCTTTGGGGATCCTGCTGGAACAGAACCAACAGGGACTGCTGATCCCTCTCTTGGGATGCCCCATGGGACCCGACTCAAAGCCTGCACAAGGCCCTATGCAGCTGAAAATGATTGCAATAGCAGCAATGTGTGTGACGCAGTCATTAAGGGTCAGGAACTGTGGCACATGAGGATGAATAAAATGGGAGTACAACGCTCCCTTGGGGAACAGGTTTGCGTCGAACATCTGCCATGTGACACGCATACGTGCACGCAAATGCTTATATGTATGCACGCGCATGCATGCAAAAGAGCAAACAAAATGCATGCTCACAGAACTTCAAAGGCAAAGATCATTTCTATGCATACTCTGCAGATCGAGAGATATCCCCATTAAAAGAGAAAAACAGGCTACCTCATTTGACCAGTGAAAGCCCCCAATCATCCATCCCCCACCCCCCGCCAATCTAAGAACACACTTTGACAAACAAGGGCTGTTCAACCTCCCAGCTCAGAAACAAGCTGTCCAGAGGCTGCAATAAGTCACCCTTTATCCTGCCTGAATAACTGGATTTAAAGCTGAGAGGGCTGATAGCACTCTGAGAAAAGCCTTTCACACTTGTTTATGTCAGAATGAGGGCTATTATAAATGAGTTCCCTTCAGATTATATGGCTCCAGTGCGCCGTCACCTACTGACTTGGCATGTAAGGACGGACGTGCTCTCGTCACTAGACAAACACACAAAGCGTGGGTGTCCATCTTTCTGCACTGTGGCCTTTCTGTAGAGAATTTTGATGGAAAACATCCAAAGACCTTCTAAAAGGCCAAGCCACAGAGATCTCTGCAGTTCCTCCCCTGAGTCGTTCTCTCAATGCACTAACATGCTTAAAAAAACGAGTCGGCGAGTGAAAACACTTCTTATTCTTCCCATAATGAAGACTCCAGGGCCGGGCAGGGAGCGGAGGAGAAGAGTGTTTCTCCTCCCCAGGGAGTTAATTTGTCAAGTCTCCTTGATCCCTGGAAACAAATAAATGCAGCTTTCTCGCCTGGTGATAAAAGAGTGAAGAGAGACGATTTTTATTTTAAATGGCAGCCATGGAGGAGTATGTTTATTAAGATGGTGAAGCAGACTGGGAGGCGTAAGATTACATCTGCTCACACTGGGTTTGGCGTGTGTGTGTTTCAGCAGGATTAGGGTCTACAAAGTTTCTGTAGAAATGTGTTTGGGTGAGGGCTCAACAGGCAGCAAAGCACAGCTCATTATCCTGAGGTAAGCTTGCTCTGAAAGAACACAGCACATTAATGACCTCAGCTGTTAAACCATGAGAAACCACAGAGAGAAAGACGCTCAAGACCTCATAAACAAAGGGTTAAAAAAAGCACAGTGAATAAAACCACATTTCTGACCCAATAATCTCATTTATTATATACTGGTGTCAAGGCTGCATATTATCACCTTATTTTTAGAATTTGAATTGAGATCTTGATGAGAAACTATCTGAAAGTTTAGGTGATGAGTGAAACAGAAGAAATACGACAGTACACTTGATTTCAGTCAAAAGCCTATCCACAGAAGAGTTAAATATGGCTGCCTGGCATGAGGCCTCCCCACTTACTCAAATAATTCAATAAACCCGTTGAAAA
The DNA here is from genome assembly GCA_036877575.1 of Botia almorhae. Taxonomy (NCBI): domain Eukaryota; kingdom Metazoa; phylum Chordata; class Actinopteri; order Cypriniformes; family Botiidae; genus Botia; species Botia almorhae. The sequence goes on along the minus strand of JAZGTJ010001469.1, from coordinate 41,142 downwards.
ATGGATGTTAAACCCGCCCACAATCACAGATATGGCCATGATACAACAATGATGAAACAAACCCAATCTGCCTTGTTCCAAGAAATTACACATTTACTACTAAAGCAATGCATAAAGGGCTATGGTTATTGTTTTTAGAAGTTAATATCTGAGTTTACGGAGTTTAAACTGAGTTAAAAAATTTGCCTGCCTCCTTTTCCTTTACACTATGCTGTTTGGAACTGCTGAATGTTTCCAGCCAGTTCTACAGCCATTACATTTACATTTAGGCATTTGGCAGACGCTTTTATCCAAAGCGACTTACATTGCATTATACTATACATTGATCACTATACGTTGAGTATGTGCAATCCCTGGGATCGAACCCATGATCTTGGCGTTGGTAACGCCATGCTCTAACCACTGACCTACAGCCAAACTCCTAGTGTGAAATTTATTTATTTACCACTGCCTAGCAATATAGTTTATCACTAACAGTGCAAAATGATCCAGGCTAAATTCAAATTTGAAAGCTTTACTTTAACCTTTTATACAACAGGCACAAAATATCTCTACCAGACATGACAAAACAAACTCATCAATTCAAAGCAGAACAATTCAAAATAAGTGGTTTGTCTGTATGAGGCAAAACTGGACAATGCAATGTTTACAAATCCTTCAATGTGAAACCTCTGTATGTGTGTGTATGTGTGTGTGTGTGTGTGTGTGTGTGTGTGTACGTGTTACATTAGAGCAGTTTTACCCTCACTGCAACCAGGGGAGACTTTAAATTAGATCCAACAGGAACTACACAGACACACTGAAGGCCTATTTAGGGAGGACTATTCACTCTGACAAATTGTTCAAATTAAATAATGAAGCCCTGTGAAACTCTTCACATTGTATGCAACAATCCACCCAATAACGAATTAACATTTGCCATGTTTTAATTACGGGTCAGGCACAACCAGAAAGTCGATTAGTGAGGTCAACTAGTTAATGTAAACTGTTGTCTTGTTCAGTTTAGCTATTTTATTTTTATTTCTTTATATGGTATAAATTTAGAAACAAAATCTCCAAGGTTTAAATGCAGTCAAACAGTTGCTGTTATATCTATCAACAGCAGATTTCGGCCTCTAAAGCTCATTTAGATAAGCTTGTATTGCTGTCATCTGTAAGTGTAGTTATACTGGGTTACCTGAGGGCCTCTGTGTGGTATGTGTGATAGCTGACCCCTTCTTTTAATGCCAGTCATGATGTTCCATTGACCCTCAGGCATCCTGACACTTCCACAGCTCTTCCTCTCTAAAACATGCCTCTGAAATAGCCCTGCATTCTCCTGTCAGCTCAAGATGAGCTCTGAGGTTATGGGGCCTTCCCTTCAAAGCCCTCAGATCTGTATTAAAATTTTCCCTTCATTGCAACTGACAGCCCTGCACGTCTTCTCTGCCTGATGACCGTTTTACTGTCAGCTTGACTGAGTTGAGACTTTGGCATGCTGGTGAAGGCTTTGACGTGGCTATTTGTGCTCACTCGGAGCAGAGGAGAATACGAGAGCTTCTCAGAAAAATGATGTAAGTGCCTCGGATGGCAGAGCAGATCCTGGAGGTTTCCATTCATGATTGCTGAACCGATGTGGACGCAACATGCCAAGCATTCAGATTCACAAGCTTGTATCGGTGACAACATCATCCTTGTCTCTGCTACACTCAAAATACAGATTATCAACTCTAACCAGCACAGCAGTAGTGGGTTAATGATGTTGTCTTTGAAGGCTTTTATCGCTAATAATTGACTTTCGCCTGTTCTTTGTCATAACAACACCTGAATGTGTAAAAAAGTGAAATCCTGCATCACAAACATGGGTGTTTAAAGCGGAAATGGAGATGGGAGATGGTCAGGAAGCAACAAGCGGCTGAACTGAACATTGACATATTCAGGCTAGCACAGCACCACCTGTGCTAGGCATTCAGAACAGGTGTTTGAAGAAAAAACCTGGCAATTTAACATGTTTGTTAATGGGGCCACTTAAAATAACAGAGCTTGATTTAATCAACAGTAAAGCACTAATTCATGAGCATTAACTGCAGATGATGCAATAAATAGTAACTCCTTGTCTACACACAACAAATTTTAGCTGTTTCAGAGAAGGCAAGCCCATATTTCAAGCCTTTAACACAGTTTATTGTTTTTATTCTAAACCGATACATTTGTCTGTCCATAGTGCTGTGTAACACAAAACTGCTGTGCAAAGTGACAGTTATGACCAATCAGATGGTGTAGGAATGAAGTGAGGGTTAAAATTAGCACAGAATGCTAGTGTCTTAAAAGCCCTGTGTGTCAGGTGCCGACAGCCTAAACCCCAGATGACAGCGGCCACATCCATAATGCACATGCAAAAAAACTCGCTCAATACAATTTTATTTCAGTTGTTAAGCAAAGTTAAGCAAACAGCTATTATAAGCAGGCCTGAAAATTATTACAAATGAAGAACAGAGAGGAAAATGTGCTAAAAAATTAATAGATAAACAAAGGTTAATGGAAGGACAATAACAACAACAGCCTGCACGCAGTCACTGCTCACCTGAGTACATAAACTCATAATCACTATACCTGTGAGCACTGCAGTCTTTTAAATACACAACACATAAAACTAACCCATTATTTTCACCACCTGAAGAACTAGCATATATTTACAAATGTTGGGTAATTTCAGTGTGATATGTCTACAGATGCCTTGGAGGATAATATTAAAGTTTAGCTGATTTTAAAGCTTCTTCAAATTCTGGTTGACAGATTACAATGGGAAGGAAATTATTGCATGATATTGCATGTCTGTTTTAAAAACAAATAAATAAACTTAAACCAGAGTTTAACATGCAAATCAGAACATTATAACACACAGTGTAAAAGTCTAAAAGTCTAGGTCACTACATTGATAATTATATCAATACTAATATATAGTATATCCTATCCAAAACTACTAATCTCTGCATATTTATTTCATAATGTTGGCGATCAAATGATTACTGCCAAAAAATAAATGATTCCAAAGGGCATGTATACAAAACTGCACACAGCTCATGAAGTTATGAGACTGCGGTTACCGGTGTACAATTAATATCAGTAACTACAAAATCAGCCAAATATTTTGGTGGTTATTTATTTACAGTTTAGGAGAGGGAGATTTACACCAATGGTTCCTCACTGAGTACTAATCAATCACGGTAATGACAGAGGCCAATCCGCCTCTTAACCTTTGGGCTGAAATAACACACACTCATACAGGCTACGGACTCACAAGTCTTCATTACATGGTCGGTATCAGACTGCGATCATTCAGGGACTCTGTCCTAACAGATACCTGGTGTAGTGTGTGAGGTTTGTAAATAGAAAAGCCTCATGCTGATCTTGTGAGATCATGATACTTCATCATGTCAGCGATAATCTAAAAGAAGAAATCCAACAGCTTCTTGTATACACAGACACGCTCACAGAATCACAAGCTAAAAACATAACGTGCCATTCTGTGCATTCATATTACATTTGAGAAGCCTAAGTCAACACAACAGCAGATGTCTGCTTCTCAGTCACAATTCACACCCTGTGTTTGTTTTTATGGATGTGGAAGCAGCAGTGTGTGAATCTGTGGAGCTTACTGTTGTGAGATTGTGTGTGTTCGGGTTTGTCTGAAGCTTGTCTCCCACAAATGTCTAAGGTGGTAACTGCTGTAAAAGCTGGTCAATTTGCCATAATTACTGTGATTAACATAGAGAATGCTTTTCTAAGCACTTGTGATACTGCTCCCCGGGGCCACACACAGTTCTACCCATCACATACATGCACATGCGCACAGAGTCCTAACCATCGCACCTCCACACACACTACACACCTCATTCACACCTTGCCTTTTCACAGTCTTTCTTCCGATCTGACAAGCCCCTGCTCTTGATATTTCCGTTCCTTTATTTGATTCTGTCTCTCTTGAACACATTTCTCTGTGGCATCCTGGGATATCATGTCTCAATACATCAACAGAGTTCAATCAATTAGAATCTAATCAAACTGAACGTTCACACATCTGTGGTGCGTCAAAATGCTGTCTAGGTAAACATCTGAGTCTGATTCTTTCCTGTGCTTGTTCTCTGGTCATGATGGATCTACATACATCATAAAGTGCTGATTTACATTTACATGTAGTCATTTAGCTGACGCTTTTATCCAAAGCGACTTACAAATGAGGACACAGAAGCAACTTTAATTACAATAAGAGGCAACAGTGAATAAGTGCATAGATATAGACTGGTCTCAGGTATTTCAACACAGTATAAGTAGTTTTTTTTTTTAAGAAGTAGAAGTGGGGGTGTATTAGTAAATTGGTTAAGGAAGTGAAGACGAAAACGATGAGTTTTTAGTTGTTTCTTGAAAATGGAGAAAATGAAGACATGGAGTTCATTCCACCAACCGGGCAGAGTGAAGGAGAGAGTCCGGGAAAGGAGTTAGTAAAGGAGTTAGTGCATGTGTGTGTATGTGTCTGGTCAGCTCTGGCAGAAGGATAGATTTCGTTCATTGTGAGAACAGTGTTGATCTTTTTGAGAACAAATCTTTATATATCCCTCAGGACTTAGATCATGTGCACACGCCGAAACCAGAGAATGCACTGACAGCAACTGGGAATGTATCTCACACACACACACAGCCCAGAAAGGTGTAAACACTCTATCTATCGTCAAGAAACAAGGCACAACTCAGTCTGTTTTCTCCTTGTTTAATCTGACTCCATGTTCAATCTGATGCGAGCAATGCAAGGGACAAAAATACAGTATGTTCAATATGTTACAGTGTACTGTTAAAAGGTCATAGGTCATGTCTAAATCTCACAATGGTTTCCACATACAACAGTATGACGTATTACGTGGACTGCATTTTTGTTCCGCATACCCTAAAACTTTTTGCAATTTCGTTTGGTGTTGCTAGAGGCCCGGAAATGACAAACTTTAGCTTTAAAAGGAATTTAAACTTGGATTGTCACCCACCACAGTGGCTGGTAGATAAGCAAAATAACCCACCATTGCACACAAAGTCCCTGCATTTGACTGGTGGTGGGTTCATTTCACACCCAGTCTGGAACCCTTAAACATTCTCATTCTCATTTCAGTTTGAAAAGCAGAGAACTAATGCTATGAGCAGGCTGCTACAAATGCAGGAATGACTGTGAAAATCTACAGCTTGTAAAGCAGGCATGCAAATCTGAACCTGCTGAGAACCAGACTTGAACCCGGAGCCTTCGTGTAACCTCGCAGTTATCAAGGGTTTTAACAGAGGACACGAGAGCATTATGTCTAACAAATGCCTGCTGTATAAAGTGAGGCAGTTGTGGTAAGATCCTATTGCAGTCGCGGTGTTCAAAGCACAAGTGCGCACTTTCACACTAGCAGATGGCGAGCACACCATTCCTGAAATATACACCATATTTATTCTACAAAAAAGGATTACGAGATAACACCTGTTTACTGTCACTAATGGAAAGGAACAGACGTCTTTCCATTACCTTGTGTCCCTGCTGCTGATACTGAACTATCGAAGTAGCTTTTTTAAAACTTGGTATCACAAATGAGCCTAGCACACACCTACCCATCTAGCAGCTCCACCTGCTGCCTGCTGCGGTTGTCCTGTGCAGTGGTTTAATGACACACATTGCTCTGTCTGGCCCCAGCAGCGACTGGCATAACCCAGTGGGTTGTACTGTGGTGTTTAAGGAGGTGTGTGTGTGTGTGATCTGAGGCCAGCAGGGTAACAACTATTACTAGAGGGAGAAAGTCACACACAGAGACTAATAACAATCCCACTGAGCATGCACACACACACACACAATACTCACACCTATAAACTAGGGATACAGATATAGAAATGTTGGCCAATACTAGCAGGTGATAATTAAGCATGCTTGTTAAGATAGTATTAAGATAAACTTTTGCAAAGTTAAGCATTAACATTAAATGGGGCTTTCTAATGTAAATTCTGATCTACCTTTGCCTAATATTTATATTATAATGAACATTACATGTACTTCTTATAGGAGCTATACAAATAACAAAAAAAATAATATTGGCCAATATATAAACTAAATATAAACTAAAGTCATGAAGTCAAATCATGCATGCATATTTATAAATAAGTGTCTGTAATCTTTAGAACATGAACCGCTGTCATTAACTGAATTCTGATAGTAATCTAATAGTAGATTACGGTTAGTGGTGTGTCCCTCAGGTTCCTTTTGTTTTCTCCTTTTCTTTCTCAGGTTTCACCTCTTAATTCATTCAAACTGAAATGGCACTCATTAAGTCTCTTTCTCTGTGTGAAACGAGGGACAGAGTTATGTCCTTCACTAAGATCTCAGAAAACATAAGCCCCACAACAGCCCACCAAAATGGCTCATCTGCGTGTGTGTGTAAAGCTCTCTCATTACCCACGGATCATGTTTCAGTAAGTTGGGGATTAGAGACACACATGGTGTGTGTAGGCCTAAGGGGTGTCAAGACTGAGCCACCTGGAAATTCAGCCTTCCCAGGGCATGGCCGTAAACCAATCCTTTGGCTAAATCGGTTTCCAAAGACATCAAGAATCCAAAGCTCGCTCTTTATTCTCCCGCCTTTCTATTGGACCTCTTTTTCCACTTACTTCCCGTTTTATTTTAACAAGTTTCCTTTAAATCAAACTCAATAGATCATGCTCTGCTGTTGGCGTGGCTATCTGTGGAAACTGCGGTTGAAATAAGTGACGTAAGGCGGGTGAAGTATTCTGCGTGTGTGTTCTAAACGTCTTAGTTCGTTTATTTGAAGTGTTCAGGGAAGCCAAAACAACCAGCTGCCTCAGGACTCTCTCAACGCGCTCTTCGGTTTGACAGAGTCTGGGTGGGTGGGAGATTTGTGTGGCAATCCAGTACCCCCTCAGAACCTGCGGGACCTTGGTTTGGGTTACTGCTGAAACAAAACCGGCTCTGGCAGACAACACCAGGCAGCCATGTCAAAGAAAGACTGTGTTAAGACAGACACATTGACACAAACTTATGATGGGCAGAATAGAGGGAGTCACATATTATATCAGAGGTCGAGGCGAAAGCATGGTCACGTGGTGTTAAACACGTGTCAGTATGTGCTAGCTTCAGAATTCAACGCATTTGCATCTATGTTTATTTGTCTTGCATCTAATCTAAGCAGCAGCCCTTGGCATGGCGAGTCGTTTGCTTTTCCATTGTCCCCTAAGCCCGAGCTCCAAACTGAAATGGCTGGTTTAAGATGTCACTGTTTGTGTAAAACTTGGGATATAGCTCGGGATACAGGCGGTTTGATTTTTAAAACCAAAATCAAACAATGCCGTCTCAGAGCAATGTAATCTGGAACAGATGGTGACAATCCTGCAGATGGGACGGCTCTTCATAAAGCATATAAAACTCACCACCCGGGTGTGGAATCTCCCATAAATGGAACCAACAGTGATAAAATGGAACATTTCACACTTCATTAGTGCTTATTTATATAAAAGCACACACTGGATCTTTCCTCGAGTGAAGAATTCTCTGGAGCAACCACACGCTGTCTCTAAACTGAGCAGAGCCTACAGGCAGCCTGCTTTTACTGTATTCCACAGGCCTATTGCACCACATATATCGTCAAAACGATATATTGTTATTATTTAAATAAAAACAAATAGCGTGGACAAATATTGGATATTTTTAAATGAAATATTTCTTGATAATATTTTGATATTCAATCAAGCTGAGATTAATCAACATTTATCTCAACTCTTACATCGTCTTTGATGAACAACAAGCTTGTTGCAATGCATTCTAGGAAGCTCTGTTCAATGTAACAATGTAATAGGGAGCAATGTCACTTCTGTAAGTTACTAATATTTCAATGGGGAATTCAGCAGAAGTGATACAGAAAGAGAGAGACAGAGGTTAGGAGAGAGGTTTTCCTGATCCCACCCCGCAGGGCCAAAGGTGTTTATTTAACCCCTGTGTTGTTATGAGTGACTGTCGGCAGAAGACCAGTTGGATGACGGAGGGAACATCTGGAAAGAGAGTGAAAAAGAGAAAATGTAGAGACTTTGGGGAGCAATTAATGCTCTCCTTTACCTACATATGAGCTCACAACATTCAGTCTGTTCACCAGCTGTGCCTTTTAAATTTGTTGTTTCACCCCCTTTTCAACAGAGCGTTCAGTGTTAACTATTTAAGTGAGGAGCCCTCTCACCCTGAGGGAACACGGAGGTGGCAGAGAGGTAGTTATCCCACCCAGAAGGTGGTCAGTCAAAGCTTCTATCTTCGGCTAGCACTGTGGGTGTCCATAAGAAATCTCTTTTGCTCTCTTTATGGGTCACAGCTCCTGCCTGGCCTGACCCTAGTTCAGCCTGGTGCTCATCTATGGAAAAACATCTATCAGCTCTGCTGTGAAACTGTTTCACCTCCTGGACTCGGCACAGCTGCGCTCTACACTTTTTTAGCCTTAGCTGCACCACTGTTACATTCATTCGACTTCAGATCAGGCACAAAATGGCCACCAACTTCTAACTGGAGACTTGGATTAAGGTGTAACAAGGGAATCTCTTCAAGAGCCAAATCTTTTTTTAAAGCGAAGATTAAACTAAAAAGACATTTCACAGTCTGTAATGATGGAGAGGCCACAGGCAATAAAACAATCTCTTTAAATACAGCCAAGACGCTAAAAAAGCTGGTGTTTTCCCAATGTGATGAGGTTATGCAGAGCAAATTCTGTGTCTGACAACATAAGCATCAGATCTAATCCTGCTTTAGTTAAACACACTGGGCGACATGTTCGTCAATATTTCAGTGGAGTGCTAAGAAAGAGATTGAGGGGATTCCAGTTATATACACATGCACAGCCAAGCCCGATCACCCTTCAATACACAAACACACATCTGCAGGTGTGTAAAGACTGGCCTGTCTAAGCTTAAGTTGATGTAAGGTCAGCAGCTCCAATGATTCAGACAGCTCAATTGCTGTCAGAGCAGCAGGAAAACAGAAGCTTGACATTTGATCGCTTTGACCTCTAACCTTACCATAAGGGCACATATAAAAATGATCAGACATGGTCAGAAAAACATTGCAGTATTTTGTATGATTCATGACTCCTCATCCTGTGATTACTTACCTTTCTATCCTTCTACAGCAGTGTGTTGGTTGCCCGGAGACCTAATTACTGCTTTTTTGAGGTTTTTTGAACAAATACACTTAAGCGCACACATAAACACACACCTCAATGAGATCTCTGTCCGCTAATCGCTCAGTTACCACTGAGATGTCAGACTGCCATCTGCATAATTAGACAAAATGAATTGACAGAGCTGGGAAAAGAAGAAAAAGTGGAAGAGAGCCAGAGAGACAGAGCGAGACAGAGAGAGAGAGTTACGATTTCCATCTTGTCTAAACAAAGGGAATGGGAGCTGTGAGGTGTCACTGCAGGTGAAGCACTGTCAGGACCGCAGGGAGTCTTTTCACTTGTTTTCACAGTCTGTCACTCATTCATTCAGTCAACCACCGAAATACACACAGACCACAAGACCACCAAAATGTCGTGTGCACACACTTTTGCATGTGTACACGTACAAGTCCAACCTGCTAATGCAACATGAAAACGTTCATAAAGTGAGACCATCTATTGACAAGAATGCTGTCAGTTACCACAGAAAATCTCTGGACTTCCCCATCCACTCACAATTGAAGTCTATTGGTTTATATGGGTACGTTGCCCCATTGACTTCCATCGTAAGCGTGTAATCGTCAACAAGTTTTCTCTGTTTTTAAAAAATGAAAGGGATTTTAACGGCCTTAAGTTGTTTTTAACACAGAGCATATCTTTATTGTGCTTAAGGCAGTGTGAACTGATTTAGAGATTTTTTCCTTGTAAAAACACAAACATGAACAAAAACAAGAGCTGCCAATTACACAAATAACTGAATGCCGACTGGCTTTTCCATAAACATACTTTCTTTATTATATACCTTTAAAACACTAAGGTTTTTTGTCTTTATCAAATTCACTGAGGAGGAAAATTAAACCCTGTTTTTGTAAACACTTCAACACTTCAGTTTGTGATGAGAGCTATGGCAGACAAAAAAGCTACTGTAAACTCTGACTTAATCTCTTTCATTTAATGGAGTTTTAATTGCAAATCTTCTGAAAATATGCATGTGTACCTAAATGCAGGGCCGACCGAGAGGGGACCGAAAAAATGGATAGAGGCACAAAGAAAAGTCCAAAACTGTTGCAGGCTATTGCCCTGTTCCCCCTGAGTAGGCGCTACTTTTATCTCTGGAGCGCGGCCCATTTAAATGTTTGTGCTTGACTTTCATTTAGCTTGATGGCTTCCAGACTCCCTTTGTTTATTGTGGCATGTCGGATATAGTTGTGTTTACACAAAGTCTCTCGTCTCCCTGGCCTCTCTCCTCACCCTCCTCCAGTCTACTAAGATGGATGGATTTACTTTAGTCCTTCAACCTCTGGGTATTGGGAATGACCTACGAATCACCTCTTCGAGGGAGCGAGAGTCAGAATGAGAGAGAGGGTGTAGAAGTGCAGTAGTGGCTTTGTTATGACTACAGGCAGGACGGACTGAGATGATGGATAATGTTAAGCGAGTGTCTGACTTTCAATTCATCACCAGTTCCCCGCGTACATGGCGTCTCCCAGCACCACAACCCGGAAACACACCCTCGTTCGCCACAGTAAGAAAGCCTTATAAAAAGACTACTGGAAATACAATAATCATATGGTTATACAACTTAGCATACTCATGCGTAAAGACAACCACACCACACATGCATCGCTGGTCAGGCTTTAAGGGGGGGTGGTGTTGAGGTTTGCCGGCCTAGGGCAGTAAATCAGGACGTCACCCGTGGTGTGTTAACCTCTGTGTGTTTGCGTGTCAAGGAATAAGACATCACCACAGACTACAAACACAGTGTATTGTGAGTTACAGCTCATCTCTCCTCACACACGCACACACTCAAAGACCCATAAATTACAGCTTGTCTCTGTACAAACACAGAAGAGATAAAGAGACAGAATCCACAGTGACATGTTAAACTGTCTCGGGTCAAGATGCTGAGGAAGGCTAGCTGAGCTGACAAAAAAACAAATAATCAGTTAGCTCTCCAAAAACAGACAGACGGATAGACAGATGCGTTTCATTGATCCTCAAGAAGAAATAAAGGAAACTGGAAACTTCGGCTTCATCAATCATTTATTCCGATTGGTTACTCAACATAGAACAATACAACTCAAACACATAGCCTGAGAGATTTCTTAAGATTACAGAAAATAAGCCACAAGAGAAATTGTGATTTGACCCAGCATTGCTATGACTGCAGCACAAAAAGCTGTTTATTTTAAAAGAACAGATCTAGCTTTGTCATGTTGTGATGTTCAGCCCACTTTTAGAGTACACTGGGTGTAGGCTGCTAAGCAACGAATGATCCAACATCACTAAGTTGCAAAAGTTTAAGAAAATGTTTTTAACAAAGATGGTAAAAAAACTAATGCATGGCCCTGAGTGAATTATTAATTTTATAAACCAGTGTGAAGAGCAACATGAATGTTCAAAAGAAAGAAGTGTGTATTAATATTGATTCTCAATAAACTGACTTCATTAGCTGTATGCTGTTTATGGTTGCCAAGTAATGCATTAATCAACAGTATTGGAACAGCATTTAACAATGTTATATATCCTAAATTAGCTATATACAATGTTTAAATGTGCCTCGTCTATTTAGATTTTTCGACCCGAAGCTATTCACTTTACCGCATGCATCAAAAGCATCAATGCAGAAAATGCTAGTCAGGTTCCGAGTCTGTCAAGCGCACAAAAACAGATATGCAAGATATCATAAGCACGCACACACTCCTCTCAAAAGCTTCTGATGTTTATGAGAGACTACAGCACTTTTAGAGTGCTCCACTATCTCAAGAGCTCTCCACATGCATCCATCAGGCACTTAACACTTCTAATCTGCCCCAAACTTCATCTTTCCCTGTCTTTCATTCATTCTCTCCATCCATCTTTTTTTTCAATCTGTCAACATTGTTGCTCAAATGACAGCTTTCACACAAGGCTTAACTTCAGACGACAGACAGTTCTTCAGATGAGCAGACCTACATGCTAAACTGTCTGCATGCTTGCAGGGCTGCCTATATAATAAGCTCATTCACATAATACTTGTAATACTTCTGCTGGGTTGGTCAGGTGGTAAAGTGGTCAATTTCCATTGTGAATATTATTATGCACAAATAAACTACTTAATTCCTTAGTCTTCCACAGAATAATTAAGGTCATATAGGTTTGGAATGATATAAGGGTAATAAAGTAAATGACAGAAAATGTTTCATTTTTGGACAAACTATCCCTTTAAGTCAAGACAAGGTTAGGTGTACGCAAAAGCAGACATTGTGTAAGTGAGAGTACTAGGCTAGTAATAGATATGGCCAGGCATACAAAACAGTCATAAACAGTGTTTAGAAAATGGCTACGTTCTGTCTTATGAATGATGTTAGAAATAAAAATAAATTCCATTAGTGGGAATTATTGCCAAACAAATCAACAGTAATCTGTTTAGTGGTCTCAGCCTCTGTGGTCTGGTCTACGTGGGGCACTCGCATCATATTGAGCAACAGAAAGAGAGTGAGAGAGAGAGAAAGAAAACAAGGTATCTGAAGAGGATTTAGCAGTGACAGCAGTTTAAGTTGTAAAGTAAATTGTCTTCTACCTCGAGCAAACAAATTCAGATGTTTAACAAGTGCAAGTATTTTAATATTATGATAACCTTAATCAACGTTCAAGTTTTGTTCTTGCTGCAAATCTACTTTTATTAGGCAGACGCTGCCGCCACCTGATGAGAAACAGAGAATCAGTGATTATTCTCAGGTGATTATATATACACCTTGACAGGTAATTGGGTCCATTTAAAAAGCTGCCTATTTTTTTTTGCCTATGTCTGACTTAAGAAGTCTCCATCTTCTCCCTACACATTTTTATTTACCTACGCATTTTTATTCACCTACACATTTGCTTTCTGGATGGTTTTTATTTTGGTCTGCGTGGGAGCGGAATCAGAAGTGTGTGGCCATGCTTAAATGCAGCTCTGGAAGAAACGCTGATTACAGTATAATTGCAAAACACACTGTATTAGCAATCAGATGTAGATGATATGGATAAGACTTGTAAGACTTGGGATCTGTGAAAACACAGTAACAGTGCAAATCTCAGTATGAAGTTAATTGCCGACAGTTCATTTGAAAGCCCTTTACTGGCCCATTCTCACTTTAACTCTGTCCGTAATAGAGCGAAAAGCTACTCAGAAGTACGAGACGCGGGCGATGGATACGCTAATTAAGGCAGGCTGGTTGGCAGCCACCTGCAGGCTATGTGAGGGAGACAGTAATTAAACTGAACATTTAATGATTCTACTTAACAGGGGTGAGAGTGAGCAATAAGGAGAAAAAAAGAAAACAAACAACAATTACACAACATCAGGAGGCAAAGGAGAGTTAAGGAGATGACCTCACTGGCAAAGAACATGAGGTGGGAATCTTTACTAATAGACCTGAGTCGAACATGATGTCATTCAGAATGTGACTTTCTGTTGGTCACACAAACCTAAATGTGGCAATGATGGAATTTGGTTTTACATGTACACAAGCATAGAACAGGACTCACTCCTGATCCTGTTCTCTTAAATTCTTTCCAACACTTGCTGTCTGATCTAAACTGTTCCTATCAATATAACTGGAAAATGGGCCCCAAAAGCTGGCTAACGTTGTTAAATTTTTACATTTGTAACAAAACTATATTTACAAAAACACTTTCTACAGCTCCTTTCTGTCCATGTAATACTACCCTGTCTAACAACCAAAAAGGCCCACTAACTGATCTAAGACCACTTTTGCCCCTTTCTTATAGAGCTTGATCTATACTATTCCCTTAGAGGTGACTGTTACCTTTCATCTCACGGTCGAACGTGAAGCACTTCACAAACACGAACCACCTGAGTGTAAAAACCAAACCGGTGAACCTCTCTTTTCAGGCCCCAGGCAAATATTGACATATTTCCTTTTGCCTGTCTCTCAGCCCTTCAGTTCTGTTCTCTCTTTCTTCCTTTGTTTATAAGGGTTAAGAGTCTGAAAGACTGGTAATCCTCTGAAACACAGAGCGCACTGCGTATACAAGCTGTCTTTTATATCGCTGAAGCCCTTCAATAAAAATACCACAGTGCCTAAGCTCATCTGCACCTGTGTTCTGAAGGACTATATAGTCTATTCTCCACCCCTATCTGCCAATGGAAAAATTTGCATATGGCAAGCCAAGAAGAGGACAAGGAGATTTGAAGGAGAAAGAAAGATAGAAAAAACACACATTTAAATGGAAATTGAGCCTGCAGGGAGACGAAGTGGCCTGGCAGTGGGAATGGAGAGAAAGCATATTTGTGTACTGTTTCCCAAGCGCCAGCTTTTCGGGAGCGGAGAAGGCGGGCCAGTGTTGGTTTAAGGCACACAAAGGGAGTTTTAATCCTTTCAGAATGGACGTAATGGCCACCGCCAGGCATTTACAGGAGGGAAAGCCTCTCCGAAAAGGGGTCTCCATTCAGCGGCCCATTGAACCCCACAAACGTCTGAAGGCCTTCAAAGAGCAGAAGGTGGAAAATGTGTTTGGAGTCTCAAGGGAGTGAAGTGAGGAGGAACAAGGGGCTTGTCTGCATCAATCAGTCCCTCTCTCACCTCCTCCCCAGGTTCAGACCTCCTTTCAGCCTCCTTCACCCCCCCACTCACACTCTCCATCCTGGTAACGCACCATTACAGAGGAATGTGTATTCACAAGGCTGGGCTCCATTATGTTGGCCTGCCCGGGGTTTGTAAAATGGGAGAGCTCAAATACTTGGGGAGAGCCCAAAGACTTTAGGACCAAATTAGCAGTGTGTTGATGTGCTCCTGCTGTCTAAAGACACAAGAGGTTTTAAAAAGCCTCAACAGACTCTGCTCACAATGCCCCGATCCTTTGACTCCGCTGATCTGACTGCTGTCTTCACACAAATGGACTTCCTATATGCATGACAAGACACGAACAGGCACATAAAGAGCGGACGGCCTGCATGGCGCAACCGTAAAAACACAAACCACATTTTTTTTTAAATACACGACAAACAATATCGCACACGCGGAGCACCAAACCAGCGGGGTAGAAATGCCTCTTTCACTGTCATGGTTGCGGTCTGCGCCACAGATCCTCCACCTTTATTTAGCATTACACAACTAATCAATTTCCATAACAGAAGCCAGACGCCGCCGCACATGGGACCCAGTGTGCGCGTTTACACATGCTGCGCGCCCGAAATGGATTTTCTCATTCATCACTCAGCGACACATAGGGATGTGTTTAACAGAGGGGCTCAGATGGATTTCTTCCACCGCATATGCAGTGAGAAATCATGGATACAAACAACCGAGCCTGCCAATAGAATTGCAGTCAGTCTCAATGAAACACTCTTTTCCATGCTGTTCGCAAAAGCAAGACACATTAAGTGTAATCCACCAGCTGCACTGTTAAATAACGTTGTTAAAGTTACGAATTCATGACATGTTTGTATAACTGCACGTATGTGGATGTCAAAGTCTTGTTGCATGTTGCATGCTGATTTAGTTCCTTATATAATACATGAATTAAGTTAGAAACAGGGGAATCTTCAATTATCGCCACGTCATGATAATATATCTTTTTCAGAATTACAATATGTAAGTACACACACGGTTATGCATTTGAATTGTCTACATTTAAAGAACACAAGAAGAATAACTGTAGATTTTCCATAGAGGGCAAATCATATTGCATTTATTAACGTGCTACATTAGGAGCAATCAGTGTTGATTTACACAAACTACACAACATTTGTGAAGAGCCATTTCAACATAATGCAAGTGTAATGCGAAGCAGTGTGCTTAGGATGAAGAAAGTCCACTATACCTTTCACGGCAGCTGTGCTGAAGAATTTCTCTGAGCTGGCATCTGAGCCCTGGGAAAGAGTGAGAAAGAGAGAGTCAGTACATCTGCTCAGAACTAAGCAGGTGGGCTTCATCATCAAAGGTACAGCAGCACTAATGAGTGCGAAAAACGCAATCACTTCTCACAGCGGCCACTGGATGGCACTGTGGCTCCGTGCGTAAAAACAAACGACGGGCTGCACTGGAAACTGGGTTGAACGCATTAACATCTCTTATTGTACAAACATCCAGCGTTGCAATTTACACAGCATTTAGATAATGAAAGCCTATTTAAGTGACAATGTGGTGTCAAAGGGGCATCGGCTAATTCAATTCTCTAAACAGCAACAAAGTAGAACCATTACGGTCTATCATTATAATACAACATGACTCTTCACTGAAAGGATTGCCATTGGAGAGGAAAACAACAAACAGCAAACTCATAATCATTAATTTTACAAGTCATTTTACGATGATAAACAAACACAGTAACTACAAAAGGCAGTTGAGGAGTAGTAAACTTGTGATAAGACATTTTGCACGGCTTTTACTGATGCATAAGAATATTCGTACAAACTGACAGCTAATTTCAAATACATTTTGCGAGGCTTTCGTAAACGTTTAGCAACACTGTGTCCAGCTCGAGGCAAAAATTATACTGACAAGGCACAGCAACACTCCCAAATATTTGCCTATTATAAATACCCCAGAAGCTTTTCTTAGCTAAAAAGTACACACCTACATGTAAACAAAATACAGGTTATGGTAAATTTAAAGCGGTCACATAAAAGAAATTTAGTAATAATATTATCTAGTGTAACTGTATTGTAGTATGCATTGAATCACAGAAGTAATTCGTTGATAAACATCGGTAGTTTATTATTGCCAATGACGTCAAGAGAATTCCACAAAACGATGCGTTTAAATGCCGCTTTATTCAAACCACAGCCGAAAAACATCTGGCAACATTCACTGCTGATTTCTACTACAATTTTCCACAACCATCAAAATCCCCTAATGACAAGAAAACAGCTCTCCGATCCTCCAGCAGACAAAAGCCATCGAGTAATCCAAAGAAATGATTAACATCTCTCCTTAAACGTCGAACGACACAGTCGAATAATCGAAATATGAACAATAAAATAGTCCTGATTATTTTGCTTGGTGAGAGATAAACATGCGGGTACCTTCTGATGTGGCGAGATTGGCACTGGGGAAAATAAGTCGAGAAAATCACTTTGGCGGTTTCGAAAATAATGCCCGTTTCACATTCTGTTTGTCAAACAATGTAATCCACAAAACATGCGGCGAATTCCTCTCGTTCCCTTTGAACGTATGACAGCCATGCAAAATAAAATGCCTTTTTCCAGGGAAGAAAGAAAAACATCCACCAGAAGAGAAGCGGGGGAGCTCAAAGCCTGAGAGGCTCTCTGACAAAAGCTGCCATGTGTCTCGTACCAAGAGCGCAGAGAAGTGAAGAAATCCTTCAGATTGACCTTCGTACGCAGATGATGATTTCTGCAGCCGTGTGAAATCCTCGCCAGTCGTCGCGTTATGCGCTTTTGTGTCAGAAGCGTGTTCGACAACAAACCATCCGCCTCGCCTCTCTCCCGAGCGCTATTCGCTAGAAAATCCAACAAAGCGTACAGTATTTTCCTCCTATAGACAGAATGGGTGGAGTAAAAAACGCACTAAAACCCACCGGGAGCAGTGGCGGGTACGTCGCTTCCTTTCCTCGATTTGCAAACGCGTTCTGCCCCTGGTTCCCGTGCACCGTCGCGCAAGTGCCGCCTGTATCCCTGCGCTCCGCAGCGCGCATAAACTCTCATTCACCACACTGCTCGTCTCAAGCGATCTCCCCTTGCGACCGGGTCCTCCCACTTCCTGATTCTAACCTGACTTCATTCAGCTCCTACCCCCTGCTTCTCTCTATCTCTCCCTCTCTTTCGCTGTCTCTCTCTCTCTCTGTCTCTCTCTCTCTCTCTCTCTCTCTCTCACGCACACTTCGCTCAGCGTCCGGGCCGTGTTTCCCCAGTTCAGCTTTGTTGGACAGCAGGTACATGAGTGAGTGTGTGCGTGTGTATGGCAGTTATTGTGTGAATGGTGTTCAAAGAGAGCTATTGACTTTGGAGCCTAAACGTGTGCAAACCGGTTAAGAGAGAGACAGTAGATGAGGCACCTAGGATAGAATGATATTCTTTTACTCTCTGTCTGGAATGGGATGATGTCAACTGTTAATACATTTCCCAGTAGAGTACAGCTACTGTGAAGGAAAGTAAGACAAAGCCTCTCTTTAAAAGCAGCACAGACCTCTCTGGTTCCCTCAGCCATAGTCTTAATGTCAGAATGACTTCACCTCTCCTCCATCAGTGCTGGGGTTACAATAACTCAAGGTGATCCATAGCTTTAAAAACTTCCTGAACAGCAGTTTTTCCAGGTGTGAGACCTGGAAAAATTAGTTGGGCAAAGAGAGCTTGACTTGATTTGGTAAACATCCCCTAAATAATCCAGTTGAGGAAGTGTAGTGTTTAAAAAGAGGTAGTATATTAGAAAACAAGGAGACTTCACACAGCTCTGGCACTGTAGGGCTGAATTTATACGTATAGGACTAACGTGGTAGGATATTTAACACTGGGAACTGATCATCTATGTCTGTGGTGATTATATGATAAGGCTGGTCCTAATTGTGTTTCCAAACTATGGTGTAATATTAACCTCCTTCCCCCAATCTTTGATGAAAAGCCAGAGGTCCTAATTCCACTAACCTCAGCCCATGGACACTCAAACCCAACCAAACAACCTTCAGATAATGCCGGACATTCCTAGAAAATCTCCCTAATCCGACTGATTTGGGGGTCCTGTGTCTTAGCAAATCAGTATTAACCCTCTGCCCTGCAGGTCAATGGATTAACATGGGTCTGACCTCTGACCTTTACTGCCCTCAACAGAATAAGAGAATACGTTAGCTTACTGCTGCTTGTTTATCTTTCCTTCTGGATATCCCTCATTATTTTCCTTTGAGCCAAGAGAGAAAAGCAGCTCCATGCTCCATTTAGCACTTTAATGTATTGTGGCCAGAAGCTTGTGTATGT